>JANRGW010036224.1:0-19757 GCA_024733675.1 Psilopsiagon aymara
CCAAAACAAAAAAAAAAAAAACAAACCCAAAAAACAAATAGCCAACAAATAAGCAACTAAAATAAAGTTTCAAAATGAGGAAACAAAACTTACCCACCACTAAAATACTGAAATAAAATATAAACATGACAAACATGTAGGTATAAAAAACACAGTTACTAAAATGTTTAGGATCAAATCTATTATTTAAAATCTACTAACTATAATATCTAATGTAGACTTTTAGGTATAATTGAATTAACCAGCATGAGCAGATACTAAAGTACAGTGGCTGCACTGATTTATCAAAACACCAAACCTTCAAATAGTTGACTCCAGAGGAAGAAAAAAAAAGAAATCTAATTGGAAATATTTATTTTTCTCTGTGTTGAGGCTTCATCTGGGCTCCTTGTGAAAAATGGAGACGGAAAACAATACTGTCGAGCTACACAGCCCCATTTCAAGCACCTCGCTGCAGCAGTCAATGACGGACTCTGAAATGGAGTTAGGCTTGTTTAGCATGCCTGCAGGGTCACGCGGAGTGACCCAGTCCCCTCTGGTTTCACTTAAAACTCAGATTTTCGCCATGATGTTAACATGTCCCTCTGATATTTAGTTACCTGGTCTCCAGAAAGATCTCATTTTTCATGGTGTAATTTTTAACCTTTGCTTAAGATGTCTTTTTTTTAACATAAATTCTTTTAACCTGATATATTTCCTCAAAGAACATGCACTTGGAAGGAAAATGTTCAGTTATTGAGATATCTTAATAAATCAAAGTTCACTATGGTTTTAGCTTGCTAGGTTATAAAAGGGTGTTAAGGCAATCATTAAGTGTTTTTTCTTTTATTTCTTTTAATGCTGTGTGCCTTAATCATATGAATATTCATACAGATAAACTGATTTTGTACGTGCTTATAGTGAGAGCTTTTGTATTGAAATAAATAATCAGTTTGCACTTCCATGGCTTTCTTTCTTAATTCACAAACACATGAAATTCATTATATACATGCAAATAAAAAATAAAATTAAATAGATTGAATTATGACAGAAAATTTAATTTAAAATGCCAGCAAACAGCTCAACCATCTTCTAAATGTGAAATGCTCTGAAGTACTGCTTGTTACTGAAGACTTTCTGAGGGAACTGGAAAGGTATATGACCAGATCATCACTGGCACATATTGGTAGCAGGTGAGATATAGACTGCACTGAGATATAGACCTGGCTGAGCTGAGAGTATTTGGTTGAGAATATGTTACTCTTTGTCCGACAGCCATAGAGGCATACTGCTTCCAATATCTGGGGAAGTACTTTCTGCTTATCACAAAGGGGAATGGTAAGTCACAACCTCCCTGACCAAGTGCTGCTTTAAGAGGCCTGATTGGCATGTGAGGAATGCAAGGATTAGTGATGTAAACTGCAGCAAATCCAGAGTTTAAGAAGGGCAGAACCTATTTAAGTATGTCACTGGGAGCTTGGAGTTACATTTTCCTATTTTGCTTTCTCCAGTCCTGGAATCTTAAACCTCCTGACTTGTACTTTGAAAACTCTGCTTGTTCTCCCAGTCATAGGAACCACATCTCCCTGCACCACCTGATAGTGTCCCCTCTTTGTCAATCTTTCTACTCTCTATATTTCAATCTGTTAATTTATTGTTATTTTTAAGAGGGGAAGAGGGTGGTGTGTTATATTGCAAAAGAGATGTTTCAGGCAGCGGGTTTTTACCTGAGTAATCAAGAACAATTCAGAGCATCATTGACTGCACAAACATAAAATCTTTTAGCCCAAGACCCTTCCCCCGTCTCCCTTCTAAAGCCCTCCAAACTGCAGGATCCCTTCCTGAGAAAAGCACAACTGATGAAATCTGTGCAGCTACTCATCACCTTGAGAACATTGATTTCACATGAGGACTTTGCTGGTGTAAAGCCAATTTCAGAAGTTTCATCTCCTCCTGTTGCTGTCCCCTGCTCATTCCTTTCTCTGCTACCTCACCTCTAGTGGGGGAAGCTTAACAGTCCTTTAGAAAGGCTAATTCTTTCATTGGTATAGCTGCTGACAGCTGGAGTAATGCAGGTTAATAAACAAAGAAAAGCAACACTTGAGGAAGGGTGGGAGAGAGTGTCTGTTAGTTTAGACTATTTCACTGAACCTTTTTTGAGTATGGTCACCCAGGCACTTGAATTGCCACATCCGAGTACCAACATAGGAGGGAAGACTGCTTTTAAACTGGCTTTGCAACTTGAAAAATTGTAATGTGGAATCCCAGCCTGGTTTCTGGGGTGTGTGGAGCAATATACATTCAGGAATCATGTTACACCTGACTGAAAGGCAATCAAATCTGTTGCACAACTACCACTTTTGGGAATAGAAGATTGCAAACTCTGATAGAACCTGTAGGAAGATGTTGGGACTTGTGCAAGGGCTGATTTCTTGCTTTCTGTTCTCAGGAACATTGAGGCATGGCATATTTTATATCTTCCTTACACAGGCAGTTCTGATCCTCTCCATCTCCAAACAAGTGCCAGAAACCCAGAAAAAGTTTAAAGAGAAATAACAAGGAGCAACAGGGTCTACTGAAGGAGTGAAAAGATTTCCACAGAGACAAGAATGAAATAAACCAAGGGACATTACTGTGGAAAGGGAACCATTCTATAAGAGTAGGAGAAATGCCTGTGAAATTATGGGTGGTATTGAGATGGTATATCAGGATTGTTTGCTTACCATTTCATCCCAGTGTAAAAATAGTGGCTCATCAAAATTAGCAAAATGTAAGCTGACTACAAACACACAAACAAACAAAAAGAAGTATTTTTTCTTTCACATTGTGTAACTAAAGCGGAGAACTTGCTGCTAGAGCATGCTATGGATACTCAAAGCTCACTTAGATTCAAGGGAAAATGAACAAGAAGGATAAATCCAAGAATGGAAAACCTAGAAAGCAAACCTGGCACAGCAGGCTTCTGAGGTTCAACTGGTGGAGGCTGTCTGAGGAATTATAAGTGTACACCTCCACTTCCCTCTGTACTTTCCCCAGACACTCACCTTGACACTGCCAGAGAGTGGCTGCATGGATGTGAACATGATCCAGCACATCTGTTCTGACTTACTTTACCATAAAACTGGATAAATACGGAGATGACTTTCTATATGTTGTTATGTTCGTATGTGGGCAAGGAAACAAAGATGACTGTCCAATGTATTAATGAAAGAATAGTGTGGACCTCTGCCCACATCCCAAATTGGAGAGCAGAGAGGGGTGTTCCCTTAACCTTGGAGCCAGAATAGATAGGAACTAATGAATTTGGAAGCCTGATCCTCATCTTTCCTCATACATGAAGGACTTTCAGGATGTAAGATAACAAGCCAGTGCTCAGTTCTGCAAATGTCTGGGAGCTAAGGGCATTTAATGCTTGCTAGATTACACACACACACCAGTTAACACATCCAAGTAGCTAGTAGTTGTGATATGCCTGGTTCCAGCTATAAACCCTTCAGTGCTTGAGCACCTACGTTTATAAAACACAGATCATCTAAAGCTAATCTGAAAAGACGATATCTCATGAAGAACAATTTGTGACCTAAAAATCAATGTGTTTAATAAATGCACAGAGACACTAATTGTCTTAGTCTATAGAGACTAGCAATGAAGTATTGTGTATATGCATTATACATATGCTTTAAAGTTTTGGTTTAAACTCCTATAAAAGGAAGTATTAGAAGAAAAGGCTTATGTTAATTCGTATTTTTCCTTTTAATAATCTCCTCATGTTTAATGTTGCACTATTATATAGTTCTTATTTTACATAAATACATGATGATTATAGATGTATAACCTTGGCAACACAGTATCCTCTTGAGGCAGCCTGAAATAGAAGAGAAATGAAGATTATACTACACAACTGGCCTTCTGGGAACAGTATTTTATTATGTTTTATTTCCTTTCCATAAAATTCAAAGAAAATGAAGGTAATTTGGGCTCTACACAACCAATGACATGCTGATGGAGGGAATTCCTGTATCACCCTCAGGCACAACCACGCACGCAGTCACAGGCAAGATGGGTGAGAACAGGCTATACTCATGAACACCCTGAACCTGTTCTTCTGTATAAAGGAACTTGTATAAAAATGATTAATTGTATGAAAATTGTAAGGCCAGATCTCGGACACAGGAAACAATTGTATGCTGTAGCTTACTACTGGGTGGAAAATGACACATGCAGCAAAGGAAGTACTAAAAATGGAGGGTCCAGTTGTTCATTAGTTTACACAGCCTGAGAATGTGGCCCAGAGAATCTCTCAGGCTGGCCATTAGGGCCATTGTAAAAGCCATTAGGACTAGCCTGTGATGTCAGTGATAAGCTCAGCTTTCATTTAATAACACAAAATAAAGGCCTTTTTCATGGTGGAGATAGAATCTCAGTCAGCTTTCCTACCACTGAAAAAAAAAAAAAAAATAACAAAAGCAAAAACTTCTCATACAGACAAGCAAGTTGCTATTTTTTGACACTAAGTTGACTCTTGATCTATTATCCAGGGCACACTGAAATGCCATTTCCTATAACCAAGTCAGTACTCATTTGTTTAGAGGAAGTGTTTTCTGTTTAGTGCCTCATTGGAAACAGGATGAAAATGTTCACAGAGCAATGGTACTATATAATCTGGACATGCAAATTGTGAGGTTTGCCTATGTGAGAAGAAAAGGGCTAAGCCTTTTACTGTAGCATGAAAAGGATAAAGCTAAAAATATTGTTCTATGAATCAGTAAAATAATCTGTGAAGAATCCCACCAGAATAAACCTTTGCAGCTAAGGAAAGATGCAGCTTCATCTTCGTTGTTGAAAGGCTGGTGCTTTTATTCTCTGGCATGGAAAGTGAAAGAGTGCTTCATTAGCATGTGAGCACATTAATCTTGCATTTGGCATATGAATTCCCACATGATTTGAACATCTGCCTGGAAGGCACCTCTCTAATTAGAAAAGATATGTTATTCTGGAATTAAAATAAATATCAAAACATATTTTCTGTCTTTCAGCTTGCTTCCTTCATGCTACCTCTGCTGAAGTAATCATGGATGAAACTTGTCAAGTCCCAAAGGTGCTAATGTTTCATTAAGAAAGCACACGGTAGTAGGGTAATTCAATACTTGTCTACGGGACTTGTCTCTACAGGGTTATATTGCTGCTAGATCTCAGAACACCAGACACGACTGGCAAAAACATTGCCTGCAGCTTACAACACAGGCATCTTTAAATAATAAACTTCTGTTTAATGCCATGCTGCTTAGCATAACAGTTCCTTCAGTGCTATTAAAGATGGCAATTGTAGCCTAAAAAGTGGTGATCAAGAAGTTTGGGAAGATTTCCCTCTGCAGGCTAGCCTTGAACAGTTACAAATCAAATGTCCAGATTCCAGCTGGAGCTGTTTGTCTCATCAAAGCACAAATCAGAGACTGACCACCAGATCTTGCATGAATGAGTCGTGGCAACTTCAGTGGGCACCTTGCTTGAGCAGAAATTTACTGAATGGTTATCAGTAATCTCCTTGCAAAGACAGAGATTAACCAGAGCCTGTATGAGACTGTAGTGCTTGGTAGTGACAGAAATGACACTGCCTCCTGCTTCTGGAGTGGCTTCCTTTATGCACAAGTTTTTGTGGAAATTGCTGTCCTTTATTACAATTCATGAGAACTTTAAGAGCAAATATCAGCAAAGATGGGACTCCAGAAAGACTGAAGGCACCTCTCTGTGATGCCTTTTTGAACAGAAGCAGCATGACCTCATACAGGAAAATCATCTAAGGGGGAGAATGTGTCAGAAGCTTCAGCCATAGCCACAATGCAAACCAGAGATGAGGCTGAATCATGGAATAAAAGGTGTTTCATGCACTTAAGCCTGAAACGTCATCTGCACACCCACCGAGCTCGAGACATCCATCCCCAGATAAACACTGACAGCATCTATCCAAGAGGGTCAGGACGCTAACAGCGACAGTGTGCAAATATTGTTCTATCCCCTATATTCCACGTACAGTATATTCAATTTCTCTTCCTCTGTAAAGGTCAAAGTTTCCCAGCTATGTAAAGATCCTCAAATGAGATAGACACAGGATTCAAGGTGCACATGCAAGATTCTCCTGGAGAGCAGGACAGAAGAAAGTGCAAAAGGGATTGTATTGTGCTTTCAGGCTTTTGTGTCTGTCTCATCACAGCAAAAGGAAATGAGGTGCATGAACTGGAGGAGAGGAGGAAATACACTTCTTATACATCCACATGCAAAATGATAGCTGCTTGCCTTATGAGTGACAAGAAGGAAAAAATATTACTTATAGGATTTTAGTATGGCATTCAATAAATATGTGAGTCTACGTATATTACTGGAAGTATGTGAATCTTTCACTCACCCTGGCCATGGTTTTGCATGAAACCATCCAGGATTTTTTTATTCTATAAGTAGAGTGAATAAAACTATAAGTGTTGGTGCATGAAATGAGAAATAAGATTTTTGAGATTAAAAGGCAAAAATACCCCAGATATTGGTGGTCTTCTGTTTCCTAAAGGAAAAAAAGGAAATAAGATATTTAAAGCCTAGCACACTGCATACCTTTTTGTTCAGTGAAAAATCTGTCAGACATGATTCAGATTTCAGAAGGACTGTAGATATATACGTCTGTTGTGCCTGATGTTTCTGAGCAAATGCACCTAGTTGCATTGAATGACTGGGCTACAGTATTTCTCATCAGGGGAGGAAGATGTCAAGCATCCAATCTATTTGAATTTCTGAGGGTTTTCAGTGAGTGGAAAGGACAAAGGATGTCCTGTATTTCCTACTAATTCTGTTAATTCATAAATTCACCTAGTCCTAAGGATCTTATAATTTATTTCTCTTTTTGGGGTGATTTCTGCAGCATTTGAATGCACTCTGAGGTGAAAGGCATGTTCTCCAGGCAGCTGAGTTATAATTTTACAGCCTCACATAGTGTATGAAATAACACATACAAAATAATGCACACTCCTGCATACAGAGTTAAGATCTGTTCTCACTTGCCAGATGGGACACTTGGCCATCACAACAATTATGAGCTGTATTGGTATTGGTATTTGTGCTGGTATCAACAGTATACTTCAGATCACAAACACAGCAAAAGATCCCACTAATGACAGTCAAAACATATGCCCCATTTTCTGTATGAAGGACATCCAATTTGTCTGGGAATTAATATTAATAACAACAATAATATTAATAATTTAAAGAGTCAGCAAAGTGCTAATCGCTTTTAAAGTGTATGGGGACAAGCAGTTTATAGTCTGAAGAAATCAGAGACAGATAGCTAATATTGAACAGGGTTTTGTTGTATCAACATAGGTGTATGATTGTCTGACTCCCACCTCTCTCCCATGCAGAAAAAAGCTCATCTATTTTAGAGAAATATTTCAGGCTGTAGTATTCCAGGACTGGATGTCCCAGACATAGAATCTGGGCCAATTATGATAACTTTCTTTATTTGTATTTAAAATTAATTTAAAAGAAATGGCAACACTTAAACGCACCTGGCTGATTAAAGCATAGGCTGCAGCTGAGAAAGTTAGCAGAAAGTCTTTATTGATTTCAGTGGAGTTCAGACCATGCTATTTAATCCATTTTGCTTATAGGTTTCTTTTATCCCATGAGTGAGCGCAAGTTGGAAAAAAAAGATTGAATATAAGTGAAAAAAGGCTCAGTGAAACTGTATCTCAAATTCTTTGTGAAAGAAAAATAATTGTCTAAGTAGTAATGGAGCTACCTAAGATTAAGTAAAATATCTGCCTCTATTTCCTTCATCTTATTCTCTTTTCTTAGTCTTCCCCTTTTTGGGTGAGGACTGTGTTTTCACCTGTATTGTAGAAGCATTTATCACATTGAGGATTCTTCTGAAATCCAAATAATAAGCAGTGATGATGCATCATTCTTAAGTCTTATAGGTAGCTACAAAGAGCTAGTAAAGAGACCACAGAACATTATTATAACATCATTTTTTTGGTAGTTGTTAGAACTGTTAGAGTTACTCTCAGATTTGCTAATGAGCTCAAAAAGACATTTGGCTTAATTTTCTTTCAAGATTTCTTTCACACAGCCGCTGCTGCAATATGGCAATTCTAGAAATATGTAGGAATCAACAAACATGTTGATTTAATAAGTGTTAGTTGATCAGTTGAACAGTTAATTACAAACTGGACAGAGCTGCACAATATACAAGCTGTACCTTCCCGTGGGGTTCTTCGACACTGAAAAACAGGACCTCCATTTTTCGAGAGGACTTCAGGCTATAACTGAAATCTGAACAACATATAAATGTGCATTGCTGAGTCCTCAGAAACTCCCATGAGAACCCTATCCAGATTTTTTTTTTTTTTTTTTTGCAGAGTTATGGAAAGCTAGAAGTTGAGTGTCCTTGAATTTTTGAATTTGTGTTCTCTTTAAACCCAAGTGATGCAGGCATATTTCAGTGAAGCTGGTGAAGTTCTTGCTTTTAACTACCTTTTAGACAATCAGCCTGTGTGCAATACTAACCTAGAATTGTTCTCAGCTTAATTATAAGCACTTAGTCCTTTTATTAATCCCACTGTATATACTGTATCTTAGGACCTGTGCTTCAGCGAAGAAAATACTAAAAAAAATGTTTGAGAAACTGAACTTCTTACTCGTAACATTTTCAGGTCTTCTAGGCAAGCAGAATTTTTCCCTGTTACTTATCACATATTTCAAAACACAGCTCCACAAAGCAGGCTGCACCTCTCAACTCCTATGTTGCTCAGACTTCCCTAGGGCCCTTGACAGACAGATTAGACCAAGCTAAGCACCATGTTACAGAGGTAGATGGCTTCCAGATCTGAATAGACTTGCTTTGACTTAGTGTTGCTTTGTGCTTTGTGCAGTTTTTGTCTTGTTTGATTCTACATGGAGTTAGAAGTAAGAAGCTGTCATGATTTCAACAAAGCTCTAGAAAATACATAGGCCACAGGGATGGTTTTGGAAGGAGAGGTATATATGACCAAGGGCCAGGCTTGAATACACGTGGATCCTAATCACCCCCTTGTGCCCATTCAGGTGACTGAAAAAGCTCCTACTGTTTTCATTGCTAGAGGACAGAGTTGGTGATTTTACTTTAGCTGTTAAAGCTGTAGCAGGCAATGGTGCCTTTTGCACTTGCCACTATAGGAAAGGGGATAAATTTTATTTGATTCTGATCTGCAAATCTGACATAAGACAAGCAGAAAGGATTTAGGAATTACTAAAACACACAGACATTACTCACCGTAGCATATGATTAAAATACAAAGGAGACAGGATAATTTTCATTTTTAAAGAGTGATCTGTTTCACTCACCTTTCTTTTCTCAGAAGTATGTGACACTTGTCATTCCCCTGAAAGTAGAAATTTCACAGTTGCCAATAAACATACAGTTTAACACAATTACATTAGAAGTTAACAATGATAATAACAAGTGTCTGTCTAAAGAAAGCAATGTCTTCTTATGTCATTAGCCAAAACCCACAATTTCACCACAACCTCATTTGAGAAAAAAAAAAAAAAAAAAAAAAAAAAAGTTCAAAATTGCTTGGTTAGAAAGTTAGAAAGTTTCTTTTGCTTTTAATTTAGGAAAAAACATATTTTTGGTTAAAAAAAAAATTGACTGTGTTTCCCTAAAGTTCTTTCAACACTGCCGGTTCCCATGTTTGTTGACTTTCTGGCACTGGGGATAGCGTACAGGTGATTTTAGAGAACTGTCAATCCAGAAAGAATGGGCAGGTTATAATATGTAGCACTCTTTTTTGGTGGGATTGGAACCCATTCAAAGCTTTGGGTTTTTTTCTTGCATTTTATTTTAGACACTTAACTGATGTTCCCCACTCACCCCATAGAGGCAAAATGAAAGAGAACAGCACTTACAAGAAAGCAATGCAGAGGGCAAGATCTGCAGCTGCCTCCTTCCTCCTGCTGACTCTTCAGTGAACACAGAGCAGCTCCATCCCCACTTGGGTGCCTCAGCAGGTGCTGAAGATAAGGTTGAAAGATTCCAGGTTTAGGAGCAAAAGACCATTTCAACACTTTTCAGGAGAAGATGCCACATTCCTCTGTGAAAAAGTTTCTGAAGCAGAAGAGTGTAGGGATTAGAGAAGGTTATATTATCAACTGAGATATGCTGCAATAACTTTGTAAGTATATCTCTTCTGAGACCTTGCAGGTATACTAGCCTTGCCATCATTGCCCTAAAGGGATGTGCTTTTCACTTGGAGCAACAAACATATTACCTTGCCCTAAAGCAAAACTGCTGGGAAGACATAGTTTAATTTTATTTTTTTTTTTTTTTTACAATCAATCAGGCAACATGAGCTTGGAGTATACTGTAACTTTAGTGATCCTGTCTTGTGGTGAAACTATGTCTCATCTTCGGAGTAACAGCTTAAACATGTTAATGGCTCTCAAATGTAAACCCACCTGTCTTTAGCGATAAATTATGTCCATGACTTTGCATATAAGTCAACAACCATTGACTCCCAGATTCTTTGAAATCTATCAAAATTACACTGGCAACATTAGTCAGGTAAAAAGGCATTAAAAAGTCATTGCATAAACCTAAAATATGCTGTCCTTAGTAAACCTATAGGACTAGTGATAAACATAGCAACAGAGCAATCTTGAATTATATCTCAAAGAAGTTCCTCTGCAATCTTTCTCTTTCAAACTGTTTTGCGGCTTCGGTCATACACCTCGTACGATGTGCCAGTTTATGCAAAGGACCTTTCCCTCATGCAGTTTGAGTCTGACCTTCCTTAGCAGAATACAAAGGAATCCCCTTGACTTCAGCAAAAATTACTATTCTCATACGAGAAAAATGCCAGATGTCAAAGCTTTCTTAATATCTAATATTTCTATACCTACACTGATTAGGATGTTCATACCAGTCCTTGATCCCAAGCTATGTGATTCTGAATGGCTCATATCCATGTAGATTAAACTGCTTCAAGAGCAAAATGGTAAACTGTCTAATACTTGAGCCAGATTTCTGCTAGCACACCTGTGAGGTTTTGTTTGTTTGTTTTGACTGAATGTCTGTCTGGATTTCTTGTTTATTTCTTTGTTTATTTTTCCAGTTCCAAATGTTTGCAATAATGTGAGAAGTGTTTTACAGCCCACCAGAGCAAATATTCTCAGAATTGCAACCAAGTGTCATCTCTGAAAGGCCTAACTTCTTTACCTTGAAACAGAGTTTGGATATGAAGTTGTACATATACAGAACGTAAGATGAAGACGATTGTGACTTGAAGAAGCTGATAGTGCAGACACACATACACTTAGAAGATATTATAATGGACCTTGAAGAAATATCTAAAAAACCTAAGTAAATATTTGGCCCTAATCACATAAGTAATTATGGTTTTCCTTTTGCAAAACTCTTACACCTTGGTCCAAAATACTTTCTCTTAGACAACAGTCTTTCTGCATTCCTTATCCTTTTGAACTAATACAGCTATTGGGCACAAACTGTAATATAGGAAATTCCTTTCAAACATAAGAAAAGGTTTTTACTACACACATGTTCAAGCACTAGCATGGTTTGCCCAAAGAGGCTGCAGAGTTTCCATCCTTGAGGATATTCAAAACCTAACTTGGCATGGTCTTGATCAACCTGCTGGAGGTGACCCTGTTTTGAGTGTGGCAATGATTCTACCATTCTATGATACTTTTCTGGGGAAAAATCAGTTTATTCATACTCTAAGCCTCATAAACTTCTTAATGTAAACAGTGATCAATATGTGTCAGTTTATTCCTTTATGCTGTGCTGAGATCAAAGAGATCAATACTTAACACAACAGGAAAAGAATAAAATTTGGCAGCAAATCAGGCATTTTCCATCTTCTTTCAGATACTTATTAACTCCCATATTCTGTATTCAGAAAAGTAATTCACCAGTTAAGCTACACTTAGTCCACATGTTCTATAACAATGGTTCTAGTAATGGAAATAAAACAATGAAATTGCATTACTAACTGTACACATGGATCACAGTTCT
Source organism: Psilopsiagon aymara (assembly GCA_024733675.1). Classification (NCBI taxonomy): domain Eukaryota; kingdom Metazoa; phylum Chordata; class Aves; order Psittaciformes; family Psittacidae; genus Psilopsiagon; species Psilopsiagon aymara. The sequence continues at coordinate 12,035 of JANRGW010036224.1, forward strand.
CCTGTAAATTCTGCCTGGCAGTACAGGTAAACATCCCTGAACATTCTTGCATTATGGACAGCTTTGCCCTCTAATGAACCAAGAGTGGACGTGGCCTGTCAAATGCTGCATGAAATACTTTAACTGTCATAAATAGCTATTCAAATTTTTTCCTTCTTATAAACTCTGGAGTAACAGTGAGATTATGCAGTGGACTTGGAATATTTGTAACACACTGGAAAACTTTAATTTCTGAAAACATTCTATATATAACCTATTTAGTTTCCCTAAGATGAATATGCTGTGCCTGCAAATTATAAATTGAACAAATAATCAAGAACTATTTTGTCTTGATCTAGATGGATTAAAAAGCTCATAATGTAGAAATAGAACAACAGCTTTAATTTTCCCAGAATTTTAAAGACATTCAGATCCAAATTCAGATTTTATGGTCTTAAAGATACCTGATTATATTGTTAATTTAAAAAATACTTAAAATAGTTTCACTTATCAACCAGGTAAGTTAAAGAGCCAAAAACCAGACCGGCGATATCAGAAATCAAATTTAATACTTTAAAAATATTTTTTTAATTTCATACAGGTAGTAGTCCCATACAGAGGGCAGAAGATTTTTCCTAACTACAATAATTTTGTGGTGCATATGAAATAATAGGAATCTTTCCCTAATTTTGCGCTGATTTGAAAGCATACCTTCAAAACTTAGATTCATCAGTAACTTAGAATCTCTTCATTATGACAGTGTGACAGAATCATACATTGGTTTGGGTTGGAAAGCACCTTAAGATCATCTAGTTCCAACCCCCCCTGCCATGGGCAGATTTTAAAAATAACACAGGATAATGATATATAGTGTCTTGGCTTTTGCAGTTTCATGTTGATTACAGAATTTATTTCAAGTCATAGCTCTGCCAAAGATGTGTATGGGCTGAGGATCAGGTCCACCCCAACATATGGACCATGGCAAAGGTAGATCAGGGAAGTGGTGTAGTTATAGTAAGCAGAAGGACAAGACTTGCTTCACAGGTAACAAGAGTTGAGAGGAGATGTAGCTAAAGATAATTGAATTTATTTGAAACTGAGGTATTCTCTCACAGAGTCTATTAGTATATTGTGAACTAATTGCAAAATCAAAGCCTTATTTTAACTCTGAATTCCAGGAAACGTCTTTTCCCACCTGATGCTTTGAAATGGTTCGATTGCTGTGCAATGGTGAAAGCTCCCAGTGGTGGGATCATCATTTCATATAATGCCTTCAGGATGCAGAGAAACACTTAAGTATTAATCACCCTTTTCTTTAAGACAGGAGTTGAGTGTCTTCTGCTAATGGCTTAGCAAGTTCAAAGGCACTTATTTTCCACAGCAATTAAGTGTAATGAACAATGAACTACATTTATCGGGGTTCTTTCTGCTCTCATGCTTACTTTCCACCAGTGTAACTTCATTGATTTCCACAAAGATATTCCTGATTTATTTAGTCTTTGCTCTGAATGTTGACCCTGCTAAAAAGAGAATTAATTAATGTCAGATACAGTGGAGAACCACTGACTGTCAGACGGGATTGACGTCAGCAGCTCCTTTCACCTTGAGCGCAAAACTGTCAAAGAATCAAAATAAATTTTGAGCACTTTCAAGAAGCTCCATTTTCAAAGCAGTGACCACTTCTGAATCCAGGCCAGAGCCATTTATTTAAATTCCTATCATGTTCTTTTTTAAAAGTATTTTAATTTCTGCTACCTCTTCTTTAAAAATAAGGTGATAGTATGATAGGCAAGCAAAACCAGTCCTTGAATCATATGTATGACTGAAAGTTTTAAATTTGTTTCAGTGATAGAATATCAATGAAAAATGCTGGCTACTTGCTTATATTGCTTTGATTGCAGCAAAATATAGTCTTTGCTTCCACAACTTTTTCACTAGGTACGCAACTGATGTGATGCATTCAGTCAGTACTCACAGTCTCTGGAGAAACCAACAAGCACAATAAATTCTTAGTGTCTCTAACCAATGGAACTGGATTTTTCTTTAGATTTAAGTATGGACACACTGAAGGATTAACATTATTAATGTATCATAATGGAGAATCATGTGTTCATGAAACCTTATTGACAAAACTTGATACTTGCATGGTTGTTGGAATTCCCTTATTGGATTTTTAAAAAGAAAAATTGCAAATCAGCCCTTTCAAAATCCTTCAGAGTCTTCATTAATGATGTATGCTTCTCTTTCCTGTGAGAGTCTCTTCTTTTTTTCCATGCTGCAGCATATGCAGAATACTGGATGACACATAATTCCCATACAGTGTTTTGCTACCAGTTGTCAGCCTCAAAGCAAAGCAAGAATTCTGCACTTGTGCTGAGCAGTATCTGTAAAAGAGACCTGGGATAAAGTCTAATGTAAAGCTCAGTGAGCAAAATGAGATTAAAATAATAGGAAATACAGTTCCAATGGAATGGCTTGTGTGTAAGTAGATTGTCCGCTAAGAGATGGAGTGGAACTGGAAATTTTTGCTTGGAAAGGCTGAAAGGAGAAGAAGTAAGAAAACAATGGGCTGACCTCTGGTGAGCTTGTCTATGCAAGGACCACTGCTTCTTTTATGGGCACCTTTACCTCAGTTTTTTATTCTCATCTTATTTTATTCTTCTGCCTATTCAATAGGCCTTGTAACATAGCATGTTGCACACTTCAGGGTGCATAGCCCATGGAAGACTTTTTTTAACATCTAAGTAAATTCCCAATTTAAAATCTTGATGAGGCTGATTCTAGGGCTAATAAATAGGTTTCTATTTCTTTCAACTAAAAGCAAATAAAAAAAAATTTAGCCATTGCTACTGTAAAGTGTAGCAGTAAACGGAATGCAAACTTGCCTGTAAATTTAATTAGTCAACTTGGGGATGGGGGGGAGGGAAAAGATAAAATTAGGCCCATTATTTTCAAATTTTAAAAACATCTTAATATACCGTAGCTCTGACACAAAATGCTTCAGCCTACCCTCAGCCAAATAATATCAGATCATACAGAAATGGAGAAATGTTTGTGTCCACCAATGCTACCTCATTGCACTAGTGGCATTTTGATATTGTCATGATCATAATTGTAATAAGCCAATGCATCCTCTCAGAATTTCTGCCTGAGTGTTAGATGTTGGAGGGAGTAGCATTAACTCTGTTGAAGTAAGCACTGCAGCTAATCACTGATGAAAAATAATGATAATCATGAATTCCTCCTTAGAAGTTGCATAAAAATTCTTTTTTGATCAAAGAATCATTTAACTGTTGGTTTTTTATTTTTTTCTCCCATTCATCTATTCTGAATTATTTCTCTTTAGTTGGCCCATTTTAGCAAACTTTTAATTAGAACTAATTGTAGATAAAATTTGCATAACAGTAATTATGTATTTATGAAAAGCTTGACAAAATCTTAGTCATACTTAATTTTACATAAACATCAGACCATAACCCAAATATTTTCAATTTAGAAACTCTGTCTCAAAATAAATGTAAAGTAGATGTTCTCTATTTCTGTTTTCCAGGCAGATCAGGATCTTTGGTTAGATCTTTTGTGTAATCTCTTGATTTCTGAGGGTAAAAAGTACCCTGTGGAGGTAACATAGAGATCCTGCAGGCCCACAGTAGTTGTCCTGCAATGCATGCTGTAGTTCGCATGACTCATGGACAAAAGAAAAAAAGTAGATCATAAGTACATCTTCAAGCCTCTGAAGCAGAACCAATGAAAATATTTAGTATGAGAGGAACATCATACCAGAAAAAAAAGAAATCGTTTTCCAGTGTAAAAAATCTATTTACACAGAACTATCACTCACTTAAAAGCTTAGTCAGCAAAGACTTAACACCAAAAAAAGTGTCCACAAAGTATTTTCAGACAAAAAATTCACAAATTATGTAATATTAATCTTTGTTTAGAGCCAGAGCCTGATTCTTTCTTGGTGCTGACTGAACTGTGGGGTGGTGTGGGATACTGTACTTGACACCAAGATCTTTTTGCACAGGCATGAAAGTACTGCTAACTAAGCTGTATTTTGTTGGCAAAATGGAAGTAGTGTGTCTACAGTTTACTCAGGAAACTTATAATAATAAGCTACAATTTTCTCTATGAAGAGAAATCCACATTCCACAAACCAGTTCACCAGCCTGCTTTTTTCTTTGGGACCGTATTAATCATTCCAATTTTATCTCACCTCATTTCTGTGACCAAAATTTGCAATAAGAACCAAAAGGAACAAAAATGGGAATACATAAATTTATTCCCAAGATAAAGACTAAAAAGACATGGATTACATCATTTTAGCAGATTAATAAAGATCAAAATGGTTAATTCCTTTCCTTATCATTACCCTTACAGTAGATTCTGCAATCTTCCATTTTTTGGCAGCATGCTCATTTAATGCATATTTGAGCAAACGCCAGCTTGCTCCTCCTCCCCCAATCTGCCTCGGATCACAGAACATCATGTCAACAAAGACAAGAGAGCCACCACTTCCTGGATTAATGAAGTTTTGTGTGCTAGTAGGAAATTTCAAACAGAGAAAAAGCCAGTCAGCCCTATGTAAAGTTCTCATTCTTACGGTTTTTTTAGTTGTTTACTTGAAATAACTTTTAAACGGGAATTAGAAGAGCACTATTAATGTCACTCAATACTCTTCAAAATGCTGAGGTAAGTTTGAGTCTTAGGTAAAATGTATCGAAGACATTATTCCATTTTTCTCTTGGAGATTAGGATAAGACGCAATGGGTTTAAACTTACACAGGGGAAGTTCGGGTTGGATTCAAAGAAGCTCTTTACTGTAAGGATGGTGAGACACTGGAACAAGTTGCTCAAGGGAGTTGTGAATGCTTCAACCCTGGTAGTGTTCAAGGCCAGGCTTGACAGAGCTTTGGGGGACATGGTCTAATGTGAGGTGTCCCTGCCCATGGCAAGGGGTTAGAACCAGATGATCTTAAGGTCCTTTCCAACCCAAACTATTCTATGATTCTATGATTCAATGATTAATTTTATCATTCAGTCAAGCACCAGCTTGACGTATATCAAGAAAACACATGGAAAGGATGCAATGCACTCCCAAAATTAAAATCAGTTTCTCATTACTCAGTGGTGTTTCATTGCCATGCTTAAATATATATATATGTATGTAGGTATATAAACATATATTCATTAATGCATATATGTATAGCTGTGTATGGGGTGTGTATATATATATATATAAAAAAGGATTGTTCTTTGATCAGAAACAGTTCTAAGGTTAGAATATCTGGGTCAAACCTAGAATAAGGAAGTATCAGAAAAACTTGACACAAAACTGCTGATCAGCTTTCTTGGCAGAAAGTTAAGCCTCAAGTCACCGAAATTAGGTTGAGCCCACCTTGTTTTATTCCCACAGATCAGCTCCACTGAGCATCTGACCTACTGGTCTACTAACTCTTTTGGCATAGCAGCTTTCTTGCCTTCACTACCAAAAAGATCTGCAAGGATTGTTTGGAGAAGATGAAAAGCAATAACACTTAAAAACAATTTTTCAAGATGCGCAAACCCAATTCTATTAACCCAGCTTCAAGAAAATTGTCTTCTTTTTCTCACATTTAATCTTGCACAAGTGAAAAAACACAGCAGAAGAATCTATAGGAGAGACAAGTAAGAAATCAAAGGAGATGTGAATCAGGACTAATACTATGCCTACTCTTACAGAATGGCAAGGGAAACATAAGAAGTAGATGAGAGAGAAAAGAATGAAATCGAGAAGCATGAAGGGAAAAGTTGTGGAAGACATTCATAAAAGAAAACATTTAAATGGAAAAGTGCCACCTTTTGGTTTTGTTCTTTTATTTTAGCTTGTGTGAGCAGGTATTTGTCTTCAGGCTTTTGAACAGAACTGCTATGAGAACAATTATATGTTATTATCACTAACAATAATTCGTGAGAAATGGTAGAAAGTTGGAAGGGACATTACATTTTCTTCTCCCACATCAAACAATAGCAGAAAACAGTTAAGAAAACAAATGCAAAAGGGGATCATTCCTGAAAATTTTCACTTGTAACTGTTATTCATGGGGAGGATAGGCACAATGAAATAGTTATGGTGAAAATAAATAACTTTTAATGTATCCATGTGAGTATGGGTTTGCATTGTAAGACCTGGAAGCACTTTTTTCCCTCAGACTTTTTAAGACTGATTTGTGGAAGCAATAAGTACTTCAGCCACTAACTTCCTGCATCTTCTCTGCGAGTTCCTTGCATTTTTCTGCTATAAATGGGCTTTAATCCCACAATTTTTCCCTGCATTTCCTAGTCCCCTTACTCACTAAAGCCAGAAAATTGTTATCTCATCATCTTCATCAGATTCTTTTACACAGACACTAGCATATGGCAGGACAGAACAATTGCAAGCTTCAATCATCTTAACATTTAGGCTGACAACTGTCAAATGATTCTTACTATGTTTTAGCCTCCCTGATCTTTTTCCAAATACCTCTTCATTCACTCCATTAAAAAACAAAAAAAAAAGACAGCAAGACCCAAAAACAAAAAAATTGCTTTAATATGAGTTGTTACATTTCAAAATCTTTTTTATCTGACTCCAACTTTTCCCTCTCAAATTTGAAGATTACCTTTTCACTTATACTATTGGTCCAGTCCCCACATTTTCAGTTCTGTATGAAGTGAGGATATTTGGTGGTTTGTTTTGTTTTCTTCTGTTGCTGCGCTTCGAAGTTTATTGACTCACTTTATTTATCAGTGAGGTATATAATAGATATTATTAGTGAGGTATATAATTAGGTATTCAGATACCTAATTTCCAGGTGTCGTTGAATTGTCTGCGTTAGAATACATTGTTATATAAGGATTATGCATACATGTAGGTTTGTGTTTGTGCGTGGCCCTGGAGGTGCAGAGAAGGGCTTGTAACTGAGGCTTAAGATACTTTCAGCCACCTTAACCCATAAGGATGTTTTGGGAGGTTGAAAAGCTGTAAGATTACAAGATATTACTTTCTTCGTTTAGGCACTAGCTGCTTTGTTATGCAACCTGAAGGTTGAGAGATTTCAATTAATGATGATTTTGAGGTCTACTAATATTGACTGCTGTCTCTCCTACTGATCTGGTATGCTAGTAAAATTCTCATAGCCTACAATGCAGGTTTTTGAAAAGTTGCTACGTTCTCCTCCTCCTGAATTGCATACTCCCGCATCTTATTAAATCATCTCTGATTGTTTGTCCAGTGACTGCAGGTTGACTTGCAATTTTGTTGGCTTTGTGGGTAATTTTCCCTACCATGCCTCCTGCAATTATTTCTTAGTTAAATAATTTATAGCAATCTTACAAAAGTATTATTTTTTTTTAACTGATATTACCAAATAAAAAGTTAAAAAAAAAAAAAAAAGAAAAAGGAGAAAAGGGGAAACACAGTGTTTTGTGCTTATATGGGATGTTTATATAGGGTCTTTCACATCACAAAGCCTGGGTTGATGTTGGGCTGCTGTGTGCTGGTCTTGAACATGTTACTAATAGTCCCCTTCCCCAATATTACTGCACATCTGCAGATTTCACAAAGGGAAGGATTGTGAATGTCCAGTATTGACAGACCTGTGTGAATTATTTTGTAGTTTGAGGCAGATGACCTAAATTAGGACTGGAATTTTGAAGTCTTTAGAGGCATTAACAAAATTAAACTGAGTCAAATAAAAGGACATTTGTAACCATGTGAGCCAAA
>JANRGW010036224.1:27552-68272 GCA_024733675.1 Psilopsiagon aymara
TTACTAGTGGTAGCAGTAGTGGTTTGTGTTATACCTTAGTTACTAAATTGTTCTTATCTCAACCTGTGGGAGTTGCACTCTTTCGATTCTCCATGTAGCAAACCGCGTGGCTGATTTACGGCCTAAACCACGACAAGTACTAAAGTAGTTCCATTGAGTAACATGAAGTGTAAGTAAAATTGCTTCTAATAAACTAAGGAGTGATCCAGTTAGCAAAACTGAGCAGGTAGAACTGGTGTCACAGGCATAGTTAAACTTACAGGATCTATTAAATCTAAAAATAGATATTTCAAGATCTATTTTGTTACTGAAACTGAGAATGCCATTTTCTTCTTCACCAAGACACTTTCCATCAATAGGAAATAAATGTTTAATTCACTGCCTATTTCTGCTCAGACAAACACTAGATGCAAAACCTTTGACTGCCTTCTATGGGAAAAGAGCAAGTGGGTAATGTCTAATTATGTAAGACTATGTATGTAAGAATAGATATGGATTTTTAAAGTCTGTATCCCATACTCTTGAATCCTTGTGTGCAAGAACTTATTAAAGAAAGCCTAGTGCATCACTACCCTGAGCAAATATCTTAGTATAAAATATTACCTGACCTATGTAAGCTTCATTAAGAAAATATCTTTTGAGCTGTTATTGTAAATAATCATGTGTTCTACTTAGGAGTAGTCTTAGGGACAATATACTAGCCCTGAGAAGCATAGTAATATGTATCCATTTGAAGTTAATCCTATGGGAACAGCACGAAAATTCCCACATTTCTACTGACAATAAAGATCAATGTTACTTATCTTTGTCTCTTCTTTCTGCAGAATTAGCAGCATATATAAAAGAGCTTTTCAATAAAAAACTGATATGAATAGGTATTTTGCTATTGATTACAATATGACTAAAATTTCTGCCATGATATTTTGTCACCTGTCCAGTGCAACTAGTATCACATGGAGGTTATGTCTGCCTTAGCAAGCAGACTGAACCAAGAGAAACAGACTGCAGAAAGAAATATATGGTTCTCAGGACCTAAAATCCACATTTTAAGAAATTTTATTTACTATTGGTAAACTACCTTTGCCTTTAGTCTGGTCCCATAGCCTGGATACTTATTTGTGGCTGGAGTGCAGTAGGAATGCCTCTGGAGCACATTTTCCAATTTAATTTCATGCGAAATGGATTCAGCTTGGCACTCAGAAACCTCTGCGTACTGTGAACCAGGGCAGGGACTACTGGGAGATGTACTTCAAAAGTACTTTACTGATCTGAAATAAAACACTAACATGCACTCAGAACATCTCTACTCCAGGAATGCTTCTGGTCCAAATCAGAATGAGCAAGTGAAGGAACACACGAGAAGTGAAAAATAAAAATAACACGCAGACATCAAAGAATGCTATAATGTCCTATTCAGGTTCATCTCAAGTTTTGAAACTGAGGGATTTGTTCTTGTTTGTCAAAACTTGTATGTCAGTAGTTGCAGGAGAAATACAGCTAAAAAAATGTAAAACTTTACTTCACCCACATGTCAGTTTAAATTGACCAAAAATATTCAGAAAAGAACAACAGAAATTTGTAACATGCTTTAGAAAAAAAGGCTGAAAATATTAGAGACTATACGCATTTAATTTTAAAACTTTATTTAGTGAATTTGTTGACAGTGTGCTTAAAAAAAATGAAATTTTGTTTTGAAGTGTGTCTATACCACTTTTTAAATGGCTATTAAAAATATTTTGGATCTGACACAAGAAACATTTTCTTAGATCTGTATGAATATTTACTTCTATTTTAGAAGCTCTTATTATTGCAAATACTAGCCTTTTAGTTTAGCTTAAAAATATCCCACAAATTAGCAGATTTTTCTCTCATTTTTCATTGTCCTAATTCATACTGTTTGTTATAAACACAAGTTAGAAACACATAAAGAGCTAAAACATGGAATGGTTGTGGTCAAGCAACAGTTGTAGCAATGTTTCAATTGTGTACGACATCTTGGCCATGAGGAAAAAAAATCCAAGTATATATTTTCTAGGACACCTGAGTACAACTAAGGCAGGTTTTGGCAAATAGACATGCCATATTCATTTTTTTCTTCACAATACTTTTTTTATTAGAGGAACTTGCCATTAGACAGATCATATTGCTTGTTATCTGGTTCCTCTTCTCCTGTTTCAATGATTCATTCTGACAGGGGAAGTTTAAAGCAACAAGTAAAATATAATAAACAATATCCATCACCATATAAGGAGCTTGGCTAAAAGCTTTCTGTCACCATTAATAATATGGTTTGGTTTTCAGCCTCTCCATTTATTGCATTAGTGGCAGATGTAAAATACTGCAAGAAGTAAACAACTTTCAGTAGGTGTTACCTACGAAAAAATGGCCTCCAAATTAGGATACTTTAAACTTCCTTTAGTTATGTGCATAGTCTGATGAGCAGACCTCAAAGGGAGTGAGTATGAAAAAAGTATTTATGTGACTAATTCACACTATATCTACTGTGTTACATTATATGATACTATTGTTATATTGTATGGCACTACTATTTCATCTTACAGGGACTTTGAGCCACGTACAGTTAAACAGTTTTCAGCTATAGACTCAACAACTGTGACCAAGCACAGAAGATGTCATTATTCAAAAGCTAACCTGAATTCAGGGGAAAAGAATAATAAAAGAATATATTTGATTTTAAGCAAAGAAACAGGCCCATTGTGGTGTACTTATTCCTTACGTGAAGCACATACTGATGTGCTTTAGAGGAGTGGGACCAGTCTGAGTCACACAGATTTAAAATAACCAGAATCCACATTCTGCACTAACACAAAGTCTCTAGAATTTTTCAGCACAGTCTTTGGACATTTTTTACTGTAATAATACAGTACTGTAAGTACAGTACTGTAAATAATTAGATTTTTCTTTTTCTCTCATTGACACTCATGGAAAGCTTCACACAACTTCTAACATATTTTTCCCCAATTGTCTCAAAGATGTATAGCTGTAAGAGAAAAATATATAATTTTTAGTTAATTGGAATGTATATACAAACTTCTACTGATAGTGTTAGATAAACCAACAAAATATTTAAATTAATTTTAGTGCTTTTAAACTATGATAGAAATTCAAATTTACACAAATTTCAGGGGAAAAAGGTTTGATTTTTCAGTGGTTAAAAACAGTTCAGACAAGTTAATGAGTGAATTTTATGGACAACTTTGGTACCTCGGAAATCATATTTTTTTGCAAATATGCATTTAATAATATATGCTCTTTTATGAATACTAAAATGTGTTGTGGTGTCACTACATAACTTTAGTGTTATTGTATAATTCTTTCATGTATTTTATGGACAGAAATTGAATTTCCTATGAACATACTGCTTTGCCTTAAATCCATATGGCTGAATGGGGAAGGGGGAGCCAAAAACCTAAGACATTCCTTTAATATCAAAAGCTATAGAGATATTCTTAATTTAGCTTAAAAGAGATCATAATAAACCAAAGATAATTTTAACATTCTGCTACTTTTTTCTTGCGGGAACTTTCTTTGATAATTTATATTAATGTATTATCAAGTATTTGGGGAAATTACATATACATTTTAATTAGCAGTCACAGGACTGTTCCTGGCTATTTTAATCGGGAGCATTAAAGTAGGACTTTCACACTATGCTTTCACCCACTTGTTTCTTTCCCTCTGCTTCACTCACATACTCATATGTACATGCACGTGTACAAAGTTAAAAAGATTCACAAAAAATAATTGCTTTCTACTATTAAACTAAATTGAAACCACTGATGTATCTTTTCAGAGCATATTAGCATTAACCCAGGAGTGAGTGGGGATGGTGTCACTTAAGTTTCCCCAACATGTATTAATATTTGTGTGTGTTTCTGGTTTCATGTGTATCAATTTAGAGAAGCAGAACCGAGACAAGCTTTTTAGTTTATATGAAGCATAAAGCAAACCTAGAGTCACAGAAACTACTACTGCAGAAATCACTAGTTATCTCAGTATTACAGACTTTGCTTAAAATTTGATATATTTGCTTTTGTTTCCTATCAGTAACAAATTATTTCAACATATTAGCAGAGCCTGTTTTAGATAACAGCAAGACTTCCCTTTGAATGTTAAATTAACACTATGTGATTTAAGTTTATAAGTGAAACACTAGCCTAAAGCCTGAGTCTAGTAGTGAAATCCTACAGTAAAGTATTAGTGAATATTGAAGAAAAAATAGGCATGCCTTTGCCTTAGAGCCAGGATGGCTTCTCATCCAATGTTTTGTGTTGTTTATCCATCTCATTTATTCTATATCATCATTGTGATGCAGACACTTCATGTATACACGCAAAAAATAGGTCATACAGACTCCCCTTAGCTAATACTTCACATTTCTTCATTTCCAGTTACAAAGACAGCCGTAGAGACCCACACTGCAATTTGAAGATAAAATATTGTGTATGTGATAAAAAATGTAGCTGTTAATCTGAGGTAAAATTTAATTCTTCATTAGGCCATGGCTGGCTTTAGAAGATAGAGACCAATTATTTGTAAATAGATGTTTCTGCAGACGTTCAACACCCCACAGTAGTAAAGGAATTCAGGCTGAAAACCCTCTTCACAAGGTGCAGGAGCAGTATTTTCTTCATATTGCCTAAACAACACTGAAGGTCTTAACTCCTTCCGTCAAGGCAAGTGTAAATATCAATAAAAGCAGGTGAATACAGTTGGTAGAAAAACTGAATCAAGTCTGATTTAAATGTAGAATTAAGTGTAATTGGTAAGATGCTCTTACTCTGATGGAGAAACTTAGGCAAGAAAATGGAGGAACTTGAAACTCTGAAGCACTGAATGAAATGGCAGTGATGATGGACAGTATTGGTGGACAGAATATGCTGACAAAAGATAGCATCAAAATAAAAGTGATTCTCCAGAGATGTACATCCATAATGTGCAAAGAAACAAGAGATGAGAAAATGAGGCAATATTTCTTTGGGTAAAATCACCTGTAGGATATAGGCTAAAATAAATTCTGAGAATACTGGGAAATTGATGAGTCTGTTACTGATCCCAGAATCAAATCTGGACACGAATAAAGATTATTGTGCCATCATTGCAAAGATACATATAACAGAGACTTATCCTGTTGTGAGGAAAAACAGTACTACTGGCCCAAATAGTATTGATATATCCATCTGAAGAAATTTTGTTGACTAACTGCCTTCAGTGTGCAGTATTTGTTTGAAATGAAAAAAAAGAATACAGTTAAAAGTTATTAAAGTTCTGATTTCAAAAAGACAAAACTTCATCTAAACTAACAACAGCTGGGAGTACTTCTGAACTCCCAAATCTGGATACAAGCCTTGGCCATCTCCCAAGTGTACGAGGGCAAAACCTTGGCATGCATCTGTTCCCTTCCCTTGCTGAACTTCGATTTCGATGTGAAGGAAATCTGGGCACATGAGTCAGGAGGGAGAGGCACCTTCTCTGACACCATGCCCTATCTGGGGATAAGCAACTGGGAGTGCAGGCACTGTGCCGGGTGCACAAGCTGCTGAGTTTGGATGCAACCCAAGGTAACTATTTAGGGAGTCCTGCTGAACTAAGGATCTCAGGATTTGATTTTGGAGGCAGCCTGGAATGTCTCCATGTCAAACCTGCTAAAGCTATCTGGACTCTGTATGGCAGGCAAGGAGAAAAAAAATAAGAACTTTCCAGGCCTAAGTGGAAGAATAACCATCTTGAAAATTACATTAAACATGAGTAAAGAGCCTGCAAGGAATGGAAAAAAAGGACTGATCACCAAAGAAAATGATGATTTCGAAGTCAAGAAATGCAGGCAGTGGGACTTGCTAAAAGTCAAACTGAATTTGACCTCATAAAAGAAATCAGACTAAGTAGTTAAAATTTTCTTCAGGTGTGTGTTTAGATGGAGAAAATGTCAGGAAGCTGAAAGACTGCATTGAGGATGAGATACACATGAAAGCTCCACATTCGATTTGGGCCAGTTTATATTCGGCCAAAAAAATGTAAACGCTATTTCAGTTTTCAATAATGTTCATGTTGTTTAACATCGAATTACACACTAGAAAGCAAATAAGAGACATCCACAATCAAAGTGAACATTATTCCAAAACAGTTTATTAAATTCAAACTGACATTACTCAGATAACCTGCAGTCAAACAAATTTGGAAGAACAAGTATATGAAATCCAAACTCCCATAACAATTGGCTGGAATAAATCTATCAATCCCTTTTCAGTCCTGGTAATGTGTATTACTGTGTAATAATACACAAATGCAGTGCTGGCATTAAGAACAGTTATTCTAGCACCAACAGGATCCTTTAGCCTGACCTCAGGAGGGGAAATTTGAGTGAAATTATGCCTGAAGACTTTGAAAACCATGTAATATAGTTTTGTCATAGGTAAATTATGCAACACTAGATACTGATGCCTCTTTTGGACTTTTTTTAAATAGGTAATGTGAACGTCAGCACAGCAATTGGTGTACTACCACTGCAAAAGCAGCTTACTGAGGAGAATAGGATCCACAGGGGAATAGTATAGTTGGTACACAAGGGGCTCCCATAAAGTTACCAACACTGGAGATGAGGTGTCCAGCTAGAGGAAAGTTACTGCAGAATCACCTATCCTCTGTGTGTGTGTGTGCATGTATATTAATCCTGTTTAATATTTCCAAAATTTCTAAGTAACAAACAATATTAGTAAACTGGTGAAGAAAGTAAATTAAAGAGAGATTGAGGGTGTTCACAAAGACTGAACTTCATTAGAACTAATTTCTCTGGGATCTTCGTGCAAAATGGTGTATAAACTCCATCAAGCACAATTCATATCAAGTCATGAGGCTTTTGCTCTGACTCAACTTCTAGATAAGGCATTTTCCACCCCTTGGCTACAGAGGCAGCCTGGGAAGACTAATTTTGGCAGGCTAAAGCTGGTCTTTGCACACACCTCCTCTGTTGCCACACTTCCCTTCTGTGCCTTCCACTTTCATTGTCAATATATTATTAGTTTATTATACAGGAAAAGCAAAATGACCTTGAATAGAAATAGAAATAGAAATAGGCTGAACTTCAACAACGCAAAACTCAATAGCTACACTGCTTTTACAAACTGGAGGTCACTTTCAAATAACCAAGGAGAGGAGGACCTGAAAAACCAGCAGGGGGGCAGCATAGCAGTTGTAATCTTGAGTTATGTAGGCAGAAGTATTTACACAACAGCAGATACTTATGAGGTGTCATCCAAAACACTGCGTACAATTCTGGATGCTCACATTAAGAAAGAAAAATTTTAATAGAAACAGGCTAAAACTGGTGTAAAAGAAACTCAGGAAAACAGGGAAGTAGTGATGTCAAGAGAGCCCATAATTTTGGCTAATTTACCCTAGCAAAACAAAGTTTGAGGCAAGAAGTGATTGCCATATATAAACATGTTAGGGTAGTAAACAGCAGGGGAGAGAAAACACTATTCAAACTAAAAGACATTACTGTCAAAGGAACTAATGGGTATAGACAAGCTATTAATAGCTTTAGGATGGAAATTAAATGATGTCTAACCATTAGAGCACTGAGATTTAGAAATCAGATTCTGATGGGGTAAAGGAAAAAACATAAAGTAACTTCTGAAAGTGCAGCGGGACACTTCATGAAGTGATAGTAAACTGTAACCCTCCTAATAAAAGGAAGACTCAAGGATGCAGGGTGTCATGCCCATCTCAGAATTGCTCTTCACTCTTAGATGTCATTTCTGTTTTAAAGGTGCTACGGGACTTGTTCCAGCTAAGACATGAAATTTGGTGCAACTGGAAACGAAGCCTGGGCTTGAGACCCTCATTCCCTGATATGAAAGAGGTTTGAAAGAACTAGCACTTGAAATCCCAGGTATGACAGAAACTTGAAGAGCCTGTGGTGCCCTTCAGCAATGGAGAGCACAGCTCTGCAGCTCCAAGCCCCCTTGAAAAATCCACCCAAACTTTCAACCCAAGCTGTGGCTTCCAACATATCTGTACTGCTTACTAAGAGGCATTGCTCACTATGCTTTATTTTATCAATAAATTCTAGAATCCATTAAAGGGTCAGCCTGGGTGAATGTAAATATAATGGCAATTCTACCAAGAATTTCCCAGAACTGAATGCTCCCATAATAGACATGATGTGTACCAAAAGAGCAGAGAACTAAGAAATCTATGGCCCCTAAATAACTTGAACTGGAGAATTTTTTACACTTGAGCCTTGGAAGAAAACAGGGAAAGAGTTGTTCAAAATAATTAAGCTTTATAATTTTGGTTTTAACTAATTAAAATTAAGACATAAAATTTCTATGGCCTTTGAAATTTATTTTCTTTTGTTATTATTTCAGAAATTATCTTTAGTTGTTCCAGGTGAATAAAGCCACAGTTGTCTCCCTTTCTTATGGTTGTAGACTGCTAGGCAAATTGGCTTCTGGCCAATAGTTAGTATTTTGTGAGACTCCAGACTCAGAATAGAAGAACAAATTAAGCTTCAAATTTAATGTTACTCTATTTGCTGTTTCAATTTTAATTTCATGTTTTGAATGGAGTTTTTTCCTTGGCTAATCTTTTGTCAACTCTTTAAAGTAATTTAGAACTTTTTTTTTTGCCTTCTAAGATGGATTGGCATAAGTAAGCCCTATAGCATGCCTCTATAATGTATATAAGAGGCATGTAGAGCACGATTTAAAAATCTGAAATATTTGCAAGGGAAAAATATCCCACATAAATGTATTTATTCTATCTCCCCCAAGACAGACTGTTTTCTTATCTAACTTCATCCCATAGCCTAGCTTGATTTCTTATAGTTCATTGGCCCATTTGGTAAATTCAGGGACAAACTTTGGCAGAGGTGTAACTTGATAATTAAAAAGTATGTTATCTCTTGCCAGCTTGTTATAGCCAAGTGTAAGCTGAACGCTAGCTTTCCCTAATCCCATCAACCCAGTCTGTAGGAAGGGTCAGGGGGCAGTAACTGCTTCTAAAAACACTGTTCAATTGAATCCAAACAAGCTCTTACCTACTAAGCAGCTGCTCACGAACAATTCGGAATCTGTCCTCATTACCAATTGTTTGGGGCTCCCTTTGCAAGAAAAGCCCTGTTTTGAATAGGCCTCTAATGCACCAGTAAGTCTTCATCTGATAGGCTAAGATCTAAAGTCAGCAAATTTTTTTACCTTTTTTTTTTCCCTCCTAGCACAAAAGAGAAAAAAGTAGAAACAGGCTAACACTGCCTGGTGTACCTACTGGCTCTGGCAGGAAGCAAGACGTTGATATTCAAAACACAGTGTTGTACATCAAGGAGGACTTCTAGGAACTGACAAAAAAAGAGTAAATATAATAATATGCAGAATACTGTGAAAGGCACAAACTGTTTATCAGTATCTGATAAAACAAAAAACAAATGCCTGTGTTAGGAGAAAGAGCTTAGAATACCACATAAGGAAAATTGTATTCAAGTATTTTAGTCTATTGACGATGAGAGCAACACCATTATATCCTGTGATTAGATTTAGTTTTGGTAATTATCAAAGGGATGCTGATCCTCCTGCCAGAACCTGTAGAAGTGATTTTTTTTGTTCTGCTGTGTCACATATCTAGTAAGCTAGAAATGTCTTTGGAAGGAACAGATGAAGATGTTAGATATCTGAAAACTTGTGGAAGGGGAAATTCTTACTGACAGTATAACTTGATGCCATGTACAAAAGTAGATACATGCCCTGATTTGAACATGCATTAATTCCTTGGAGCTTGTTAAAGTATTTATCTTCCTTTATTAAAAACGAAAAAATTGAGCATCAGTGATCAGCTACTGCAACAGATGGCCACATCTGGAAACTGTGATATATAGGCTACCTCCACAGCTATAAACTGGGAACCTTTAAGTAGAACCACTTATTTCAGTGGGGGCAGAATTAAACCCTCTCTGACTGCTCTTATTTATCTTTTAAATACATGTTGGTTCTGAAATCTTTTTTAGACCCATAAGAAAAATAATTGCAAGACCATCAATAGCTTACAAATGAGGGGCTGTACAGAGCTACCTCACCAGCACCAAATCTCTATGCAATCCTGTCCTGACTTGATGAAAATGACTGCATGCTGTTGACTCTGAGAATGAGGGCGAAGTCCCCGAATCCTGAGATTTTCAGTCCCCTCCTCTTATTCCTGAGCTCAGTTGCTTCTTCAAGCCTGCTTTGTGGAGCATTTCTTTCCCTAAGGTTGACCAGCTGTCCTGGCCGGGAAAGTGAAGTGCACTGCAAGATTTCCTAACTCAGGTGCAGAGTTCTATTACATCAACCCACGCAGAAAGTTTAGGTTCCTTACACCCCTTGATGTCCCTGCGAAATTGTATGATAGTTTTCCTAATTTTATATTGCGGTTCTGGAAGCTGTGAAGATCATGTTTCTTTTTCTGTGCTGTTTCCTTTTTTGTTTTCTGCTGTGAAGATCACAGTTCTTCATGGGAGCAGTTTCATTATTGTCATTGTTCCAGATGGAGAAACAAATATTTTAGGTAACTTTACCAAGACAGTGCTAAGAACAAGATGCTCTGCAGAGCAAGAGGACAAATCTTATGAATATTCTTGCAGCAATTTCTGCAAAATTTGAATTGCACATCAGACACCAGTACAAGCATTAGTTTTCAAGTCCATGCAACTTATTAAATGATAAGTGAAATTGTTACAGAAATAGACACTATTAGAAATATGCCACTGAAATATATTTTTAGATTTCTTTGAAGCCTTAAGGATATACAAATTCAATTTAAGCAATATAAAATTCTCAGACTTCCAGAGGACGTAGTTCATAAGAGGACTCAGTATATTAGGAAAATATAGCTAATAATTTAAACAGCAAAAAACTGAAACTGAAAATAGGATTCACTGATTTCCAGCAGCTATGACTATGGATGTATGCACTACTGGGTTGGTTGTCTCTGTGCTTTCAAATTCCTTCAGCCTCCACAGAATCCTTTCTATGGGTTCATTCTATGGGACTCATTAAAGACTATTTTTCTAAGGGCTTTGGATGTTGTCTTTTTTATGCACTCCCTCAAGAGCAGAGATGAGAGTGATGCCAAGGTCTGAGCTTCCCTCTATGTTGTTTTATCACTGTCCAGCCTCCCTTGCTGACTCCCCTCTGACTCACTGGCGATGCCCTCATTATCCACTTTGGCAGGCAGGCATTCAGCTATTCCTTCATAAATTAATTTGCCCAGTGGACTCTGCTTCCAAAATAAGAATACCATAATGCAATCCAAATTATCACACTGCTAACTTTGAAAACATCAGCACCAGCAGTCAGTCTTTGCGGAACG
Organism: Psilopsiagon aymara; assembly: GCA_024733675.1. Taxonomy (NCBI): domain Eukaryota; kingdom Metazoa; phylum Chordata; class Aves; order Psittaciformes; family Psittacidae; genus Psilopsiagon; species Psilopsiagon aymara. Next base: position 38,914 of record JANRGW010036224.1, read on the forward strand.
AGTTTGTAGTTTCAGTGCATTTCTCAAAGGGAGGTATTTACATACCCATAACAATATTCAAAATTGGCAGGCTTTTGAGGCTGAGGGTGAAGAGGCTGGGACTGTCCTGTCCGCCTGCTAGGAAAGACACACTGGGGCTGCTGTTCACTTTTGCTCCCCACTTCGTTACCTGCTCTTATGCAGAGTGACAGGAAATAGGCTCAGATATGGGGACTTTAACCACACAGTGTCTGTCAGAGGCAATTTCCACAGCAATGAGGCATTTCTGAGCTGGTTCCCCCTTGTGTTCTCTCTCAAAAGGATGAGCACTGCAAAAGATGCAGTTTTGGATGCAGCTTAAGATATAAAATTTTATTTGCTCTTACCTAAAAAATTTTGCAGAACAAGTAATTTTTATTGTTAGAATTGGAGGTGACTGAGATTCAAGAACTCCTGGGATTATTTTATAAAAAGAAGATTCTTGGGATTTATTTCATTTTGTAGTCATATTTCTGGGTTTTACATCTTTTTGTTTTTCAGATGGGTTTCTAAACACTGCTGCATTCCCTTCTCATAATTGTCCCTCTGGAAATGTTTAGCAAAATTATGCTTTCAGGCATCCTAGTATAAATCCAGAGTAGCTCCAGTAAGTTCAGAGGAAGAAGGACAGTTTTTTATCAGTAAGGCTGATAAAATTTGACTTAAGGATCTGGTATACTGTTCTGCTGTTTGTAAGAAAGTTCTGACCAAAATACAAATTGAGGTTTTCAGAGAGATTTTCTTCATAGGCCAATATCCAAACAAGTCTAGTCACTTAAAAAAATGAAAGAAAAATAAAACCTCCCCAAAACCTATCCCACTTTATTTTCCTGACTCTGTTAATCACTTCTCTCTGACTGTTTCTCTTTCTTTGGTTTTGAGTCACAAATAACAGCAACTTGCTAACAGCACGGACTGCATTCAAAGCTAACAATGGCAGTCTAAAGCCCCTTGAAAAAGGGTTAACCGTAGATCGTATACTAAAGCATCTGCTTAAAAAAAAAAAAAAAAAAAAAAAAAAGTCTTTAAATCATTTTATGTTTAAGAGAATTTCTTTGCATGCTTCCCCCTCCACCCACCCACCCCCCCAAGAAAAAAAAAAAGTGAGACCATCCTAACTGTAAGAGCAAGTTTATTCAGGTGGTATGAATCAGACAGGGCTCACTGATGCAAACTATAGCCTCAGAAAGCACAGCAGGCTCTGAGCCTCACAGGGTTGCCCCACGAAAAGAAGCATAACAAAAACCAGAGAAGAACAGGCCTGCCGTAATCTCCTTGCCCTGGCTAGAAAACAGGGGTGAAGGAAAGCTGCCCTCTCATTATGGTTTTGGTCTCAAGGTTAGAATTAGACCCTTAGGGTAAGCAGCTGTCAATTAGAGATAACTCCAACCAATCCTGTCTGAAATCTTGGACTTATCTCCTAGCAACTCCCCTTCTTTCAGGGTAGAAACCCTTCACTCTGCCTTCAGCTCAGGAGTCATTCTGAAGACAGTGAAATAACCTTTTCAATTTAGGCAGATGCATAAAAAATCCAGCTTCCATAGCCTGCATGAAGCCTGTGTGACATTTTACGGAAGCCAGGTTTTAATCTAGGTTGATTATATATTTGCTTTGTTTTCCACATTGCAGATGCTGAGAAGTGATTTTCCTAAAAGGGTGTGCTCAGACAACACCTACAAATTCAGTAGGGTTTAGGCACACAGTCATTTGCTCTGAAAGATGCAGGGTTATGATGCTTGTGCATCTGTTGGTGCATCTCTCCTTTTGCGCAGGGAGAAATTTGCCAAGAGTTGAGAATTAGGAGTGGCCATGGTTACAGCAACAGCTCTAAAGTCCTCTATGTAGTGTGGCAGGGTATACAGAGCACTGACAAGAATAAATTCTATTAAGAAAAGCATGAGGTTATGCACCATTTGTGTAGGAAATATGACAGAATTTGAGGAGGAAGTTTAAAAGGCACCAAAAGCCACCTGCACCTCCATTTTCATGGTTTACAATTCATTAGATTTTTTCAGATTCATATCTGTCCTTTTTCCTAACCCAGTGAAAGGTCTAAAAGAAGAGAGGGAGAGAAAGGAGGAGCAGGGAAAGAGGAAAGGGGTACTCACTGAAAAATAAAGGGGGGGGGGGGAAGGAGCTCGTCTTTGATTCAGCTGGGGTTCATGTTCACAAAGAGATCACTCAGAAATTTTGTACAAATGGCAGGAGCAGAATGTGAGCGCAATGAGGGGCCTAATGCAGGCACTTGTCCTGTAATCAAAGATTCAGCTCAACGTGAGTCCTTTGTGAGACAACAGCATCATTCTCCACCCAGGCTAACCCCTGAATGCAGAGCAGCTCTCTCAAGCAAGGCAGGCAGGATGAGCCTCACATTTCTTTGTCTTGTTTGGAAAATATGATATTTATTTTTTTTTTTTTTAACAATTCCTCATTTGTTTCTCTTCTAAAGAAAACATTTCTCGATGAGCCTGTAGTAAGCCAGAGGATGTTTGCTTGAGTGGAGGCACTCTCAGGGCAACGAGGGAAGCACACTGGCTGACATGGTGGAGTGAGGGCAGCTCCAGCCTGCGCTTGGTGAGAGTGTGCAGAAAAATGGCTGACACTTACACGCTAGTGAATGTGTGATGGGCATCTTCCTCTGTGTAAGCACAGCTCCCGCATCCTTAGGCTTTAGCAGCCCTATATAGATGAAACATGCAGAGATTCCTTTTTTTCCTGCTTAAAGCCATTTGGCAGTAAAATTTGTCAATCTCTTGAAATATTTTTCTTAAAAAAAAAAAAAAAAATATTTTACCACTTATTGCAATGAAAGAGAGAATTTTAATCTGGGCAAACAGACTTTTTCAATTGGGTTGCATTAAAAATCCCCTTTTTGAGTTGAAAACAGTGTTTCTCTATGCATATATATATATATTTAATGTCACTGTAGAAATTATTTTTAAGTGAAATAAATGCTTATCTGCTTCCTGATATTTTTACCCCAACTGAATATTAACTGATATCATCAAGTATAATAAATTATTTTCAGAATTTTGCATTTGAGAACTGGAAAGAATATGTAGAGAGTAAATCAGATTTACAGTCTTTAAAGCTTTACACTGAAACAGTATGAAGGAATACAATTAAAGTACTGACACACAGAAAGTGAGCATTAAACTAAGCAGCCCAGTTTAATGTTTTCTTATCTGGGGTTACAGCAGCATAAACCAGGGTGCTGGTGTGTCAAGGAGGAAGGCAGGTCCCAAATTCTTAAGAATCCCATTAATTCTTTGCTTTTTTCATTTGCTAAGTGCTTATCTCTACAGAGAACTGACTGCTACCTCTAGCACTGCTGAAGGTATTTGTTGAAGGGCTATCCAGAAATGGGCTCAAATCTACATTCCTTGTTGATACCACATGGAGTCTTGGAAGCAAAAGGCTGAGTGTTTAAATTTCAGCCAGACTTACTTTAGACACAACCCTCATATGAAATAATCATAAATGGCAATATCACTATTTTGGCACACAGTGTAAAGTTTAAAAAATTGCTGAAAACTCAGGGACAAAATAAGGGAAAACATAGTTTCAAATACGTTATTTTTTTGGCATAAGCATAAATGTAAAAGAAAATATTATTGATCAGGTAATCTTATTGTTAATGTAACTGAAATTGTATTTGAGATAGCTGTTTGATACGTAGCATCATCTTTTTACTTGATTAAGACACTGTTGCAATTCATTTGTGTGCTCTATGTGTGTGAGTGTGTGCTTATATTTTTGTAGGCATACATCCCTCTGATAACTCGCAGCTGAAGATTTTGAAAGCCTAAATTTGGTACTTTTCTGTCTGGCTGTGTATGCAATTGCATTTACTCACATTTTCATAACTTATATATCCAAAACACAGTGAAAGCCTAGTTTCTCAGTTATAATGAAAGGCTTTATCAGTTCTTACTTAATATCTGTACACATATTCAAATTTATACTTGCCAAAAATGAGCAAATGTAAATCCCCAGTGGATATTTCTTTTTTTCACATGGCAGATGCGTGGTTTTAATTTCATATTATAAATCTGTGACATTATATAGCATTGAAAAAAAGTTTTGCGTTTTCATACTAGGCCTGGCTTTAATTTCAGGCGTGATGTAATCAGTGCCATTCCCCTTCTTGCTGGGGAATAAAAACAGAGAGAGCTCTGCAAGCTTTGTGGCCTATCAGGCTGCCCTGAGCTCTGCCGTGAGAGTTCCCAGTGTGATTCAGCACTCCGCCCCTATTCAGGGACCGAATAAGAATGTGCTTAAGTGCTTTGTGCTTCGAAAACATGCTTAAACGCTTTGTTGAATTGGGAACTAATTAAATGACTGAAAGTTCAAACTTAATATCTCAGTGTAAGGAATGTGTGAATTTTCCCACAGGAAAGAATAGCACGCTCTGAAAATATGGCCCAAAAGATTTTGTTTGTTTCCTTGGGTTTGTTTTGCATTCATTTTGTAGTTTTGGTTTGTTGTTTTTTTTTTTTCTTTTTCATTATGAAATAGGGTATCATTAATTTTCAGATCCTTTCCTTCTAAATAATTTCAAATATTTTTTATACAAGTGTAAGAAAAATTAAAAACAAAATAAAAATTTATAAATACACTGAATCCATCTTTTAGCTAAAGTATTTCATTTTTATTATTATTATTTCTGACATCTAGTAATGCTACTTTGATGGTGGGATTTTATTTCTCCTTTCTCACATGTTAATTTCTACATTTTTTTTCCAAGCGCCTCACAGAAGGTTGGCAAAGTTCCAGAATAACAGCTGGAAGTGAGAAGGAATGAAAAAGTGTATCATAGAAATTCAAATGAGAAATAGGATATACATTTTTAATGGGTATGGTTATCACTCATTTGAACAAATTATAAACGAGGGATTTTTTTTTAGATTTCCAGATGTCTTCAGCTCAGCGTTGGATGCCTTTCCAATAGACAAATATAAGTGATTAACTTTACAGAATGTCTGTGAGTTAAAATTCAGATAAAATGGTACTTTCTGGCCTTCACAACTCAAAATTTCAGAGACAGGAAATTCTGGAAACCTGGGTGTAAGCTAAAGGTACTTTATTTCCTGAAGAGCGACTTTAAAAAAATTAAAACAACAAAAAAACCAAACAAACATATATTCTTTTTTTTTTTTTATGTTGGCTATGTCCAAGAAACAATGAGCATAACATCAGAAAGAGTGACTGTTGAGATCAGATCTATTGACATAATTAATTTATTTGCAAACAGTTTAATGTATTTTTGTCTGAGTCTGCCTTCTTGCACACACCAAAACTACCCTGATTCAGCTCCTTGTGAATTAGGGTGTACAGCAAATAAAGGAACAATCATCTAGTCCAAACATATTTGCATTCTTAATATGGTGCACACATTCAGGCAAGCGGCAATTTGCATGAAGACCATGAGCCAAATTCAGTTCTGACAGTAGCAGGCATAACTTTATTCAAATCAGACAAGCAGCAGGCATTTACAAGAGACAAGAATAGGGGCTATATACTTGCTGCATGTCCATGCTCCAGCAGAATGCATTGCTGTTGCTCAGAACCTCACATTATCTTCAGATGGACCAGAGCTTACCAAAACTAAATGCAAGTTTCAGCTGCAGGTTTGGATACATATACAATAGCTGGCAAGATAAATAACTTGCTTGTACAGCTAGGTTTCAGTGTGAATAGTAAGAATACTTTTAAAAATTATTCTCTTTGCGAGCTTTCATAACAGGGATTAGCTGAGAAGCAGCATGCCAGGATGCCTCCGGCCACCTTATAAGCACCCTTGTAAACTCTGTCACAGGCAGAATCAACTTCATTCTATCCAAAGTATTAGCATTTTTGTTAAGCACCCGTTGTCTAAGTGTTCTTACTAATACTTTAATGGCGGTTGTATACCCCAGTGCTGTGGAGCTGGCTGGTGTGCCTTGCTGTATTCCAGCGAATGTGGGGAGGAATCTAGAGCAATTAGCTGTTCATGCCTCTGCTTTCCTGCTTTGTGCCTTCCCTTTCATGTATCAGATGTTTGTAAGTTTTCCATTAGACATTTCCTGCTTCTAATCGATGTTTGTGAGGCTTTTGCTTTGAGCTATCAAGGCTCCAATTTGTGCTGAGATGTTTGGTTTTGTTTTAGGGCTGACTGATCTTTGTACTCCTTTCTTCCTAGAAAACATTATAATCTGGAAAAAATAAATAAACTGTACTTTGCAAAAAGTGAATATAACTCCTTCATCTAAATGGCATGGTTTGCACATGTGTCTTTTGTCAGCAGATCACTCCTAAAATAAAAGCACTTAAACTGCAGTTTCTGCCAACTTATCAGGCACCAATGGGTGACAACATATATGTATTGCAGCTTCTAAAGGCAGCTTTGTACTCCAGTGTTTTCATCTTCTTTGCCCTGGATTCTTTTTTTCTCTTTTTAATTTGAAACGGTGACTGATTTCTTTTTCTGTTTTCACCAGCTTGATGTGCTGTACTTAACAAGTAAGTAGCTTTAGCTTCTTTTGAAAGAAGAAAATACCTTTTAAAAAGTGTTTCAAATAAGCATTGCCCACTGTGAAGTGGCTGTCAAAATTAACAGGAAAGGCATAATTGATTCCCTGAGAGTCATACAGGAAAACTAGATTAAATTTTACAAAACCGTTTCTGATGTGTTTAAATACTTAAATAAATGTGGTACTGATCTTTTAATCCCCTCTTCCATGTTTTAACAGTGGAGCGGCATACTCAGGCACCAAGGCAGCCCCAGCCTCTTGGAGCGTGTTTTTTGCAGCAAGGCGCTATCTATCATCCCTCCATTCACATGGTATCAAGGTTTCTGGATCTGTATTTTGCTTATAGAGTCACCAAACCAATGAATCATCAAAGGAAGCTGTCAATTCACAGCACATAACCCGTGCTTTGAACTTAGAAATGCGTCGAACATTTCTGAGTTTTATTTATTAAGGTCAAGACTGGATTTGAATTGGCAATGAGGGAAGGGGAGTGGTGAGGGGAGAGGAGGATGGCTGCTGACTCAAGAAACCTGCTGGGACTTTGTGGCCTACTGCTAGGCAACAGCCCATCCCCACCACAGCAAACATAAGACCACAAAATGAATGACCTCATCTACAAATCAGCTATTTGATATGCAGATCCGACTGCAGTCCTCTTCAATAATACAACGCTGCGCAGGCAGCAGGTGCAGCAGGAAAAAGTACATGGCCTTTCCACGTTTTAAAAGGAAGGGCTGGTTTGCGCTCGCTTGCTCCCTCTGGTCCTTTGCAATTCCTGAAGCTCTATCACCTTCATTTTTTATTTAGACCCTCCATTTAAAGAAAACATGGCTACTCCTTTCTATTCCCCTCCACGCCCACTCTTAGGCCAAGAGAAGAAGAGGCAGGGTTAAGAAACTGCGCCAGCAGCCTTTATGATTCCTTCAGCATCTGAATACACAACCTGAATAAACATGGGGCATTTTACAAAGACGTTTCGATTTCTGAGGTTTTGGTCATTCTCAAATGTCACATCTTTGAAAATAATTATCAAAGGGTGGTTTCTTTTCTTTCTTTTTTCTTCAAAAATGGAGCTCCTCTTTGTGTAAAGAGCAATTCATGCAGAAGACATTTCTCTCTGTGCATGTGTGCCCTCCTTTAATTGTATGGAAAGTGCTGTTTGCATTTTACAGTAAGCAAACTACATGCAGACTTGCAAAAAACCCAAAACACCATTTTGTGACAGAATTAAGGTATTTTTCAGCTGTGTGTTAAAAAGAAAAAAGAGCTGCTACTCTGGACTATGAAACAGCACTGAGCCTCTTAGTGGGCCTCACAGAGCAATAAAACACAGTGTAATATAATTTGTATTGTCTGTGGTTGCAGGTTATGTCCTGAAAGTCGTAAACTATTACAGCTTTATAGCTATGCTGCCGGTATTAACTAAATGAAAGGGCTGTTTGTTCTAAATCTGTAGTCTGTATGAAAGCATATCTTAAATTCATCAAGAGTAATTAATGAAAAAGAAGGCAAAAATGTTGCAGAGCCAATAGGGACAAAGCTTAAACATAGAAGCAAACAATACCACAAAGGTATGGTTGGTGTCTAACCTCTCTGAGCCTCTGTCTCATACTTCTGGGGGACAGAATTGATCATCCCTGAAACTACAAGGTAAGTTCAGCTGATGGGCTTGGAGGGTGCATTGGGCTTCTTGTGGAGGAAGCTATGAAAAAATAGATATTTACATCATTGTGTTTAGATCATTCTTGGACTCTAAAGAAACATCATGGTTTTCCTGAAACATAAGAGGTTCTCTTTTTTCCCTCATAGAAGGGTTTTTGTTGAAAAATGTACCTATAAGTAGTAAAGACTGATTTAGAGAGCCAATCTAACAACACTATGTCTTTTCCTGAAAGCTGTGAAAATATTTAGAAGGTTTTTGTCTGAAACCTTGGAATTTCTTCTTAAAGTGGAATTGTTTTTTTTCCACTTATATCCAGTAACGCTTTAGCTTTATTCAGGCTTGAATTTAAACATGGATGAGATGTGTGTCATTAAACTTGCTCAAGCCCATGAATTATTTGTTAGATAATTCTGCAGCTGGTTCCTTTAACCTTCAGTTTCTGCATAAGCTGTTTGTTGCTGGTACTATGGGTAGGGTCTGTCTGATCACCCACAGTTTCTCCACTATGCACTCCTTCTGTCAGACTTATGTGGGATAAACACTTCTAATTTGAGGTCAGAATGCACATCAAGTTAAAGCTCTAAAATATTTGCTTAAAACTGACACACCTGTAACTTGCTTTTGACTGTAGACTCACCTATGGGAATGCTCACTGCAAATGAATGCTAATGGGAAGGATGCAAAAGCACTCAAAAAAAATGGGTTTGAACACTTGAATGTTGATGACAAAATTGTGATATTGTTCCATTTCTTTCAAATGGGCTTTGCTGCAAGAAGACATTTTAGATGTGTGACTTTTGAACTGTTGCCTCGTGGTCCCCAGGATGTTTTCTTCAGGGCTTCATTCAGGACAAAACCAATGTGATGCTAACGTCCACCTTTGTGTCCCATCTGTGGAAAAAAAAGCCGGCAGTTTGAAACACTCTGGGGTTTCAACAGGCCTTTGAATACTGAGTAGGCCCAAAAAAAAAGGACAGACCTGCCCTCCTGATGTAGTGCACTAGTGGAGTGGGGCATAAGAGATAAAGACCTCCTCCAGGACACCAGCCACGTGCTGAAAATCCTGAAGCCTCAGGGCATATCCCAGGCACCTTCCACTATCAGCTATGTCTCAGCTCACCAGATCAGCTATGTCTCAGATCACCAGACTATATCTTATGTCTGTCATGGGTGCATAGAATCACAGAATACCAGGTTGGAAGGGCACCTGGAGTATTAATCTGATCCAGCCTTTCCTGGGAAAAGAATGGTCTAGACAAGATGTCCCAGCACCCTGTCCAGCTGAATCTTAAAAATGTCTAATGTTGTGAAATCAACTACTTCCCTGGGGTTGTTATTCCAATGGCTGATTGTTCCAAGTTGAAAATTTTTCCTTTTTTAAGGACATACCATAAGACACAGAGATTTCCAATTTAAGGCAATTTGTTCTGAGTGACAAACATTAGATAATTTTTGACTGATGTAAATATGGGACTACCTGGTTGTGGTTTTAATAGCAAATTTAAGTGTCAAGAAGCCAGAGTGGGTGAGAACACAGAATTGGTGAGGTGCTGCATGAGACCATCCAGGCATGAGGCTGGCAGAGCTTGGTAGCACAGCTGCAGGCTATTCCCTGCCTGCAGGACCCAGTGCCAGGGAATGATAAGGAGCATTTCCATGTAATATTTGAATGAGGTTTTAAATAAAGGTGCCAGTGGTGTGTACAGATCACAAGAAGCAAACCTATTGATATGAAAGTGATTTGGGATGAGCACTGGATTCTTGGACAGACCTTCTGGGCAACAGTAGGCAACTGAAGAGCCATTTCTGTGCCAATTAAATGGCATCTGTTCAGATTTCTTGCCAGTCACAAACTTCCCTCCCCTGTGAAAAGACAAGGCACATTCCCCCTGTCCCGCCTCATGGCTCAGAAGCGGCTGCGGCTGCTGCTGTCCCTGATCAGAGGCCCCACAGGGGTAGAGTCTACTGCTGTGGAGCTGCTTCTGGGACAGCATGAAAGAGGGAGGCTGTTGCTGACCAGCCAAAATGCAAACAGGGAGGAAGCTGAAGCCCTTCTGCCTAGAAGTCCGTGAGGAGATCGAAGGTGCTGGTGGAAAGAGGACAATGGATCCTGCAGTGTTAAGGCTGCTCTTGCTGCATACATCCCACTAAAGAACAAAGCAAGGAGAGCCTTGCTTTTGCAAGAATTTGATCCATCAAGCAAGGTTGTTACAGTGTTAACCTCTTCGTGGTGAGCTGTTTGGGATGCAAATTAAAAGGAATGCCATTGGAAATCGATTGCAATGGTTTACAGGCAAGGAATGCCACAAGCTCTGGAAAGGTATCACTGGCCCTAACAAGCAGGCCTTTGCTCTTGCACTTGATTTTTTTTTTTTTTTGAGGGCAGGTGTTAGTGAAGCAACTGTGGCAAGCTTGTGGCATTGAAAGAGTTATTACAAACCAGAGGATAAAATGTCAGTGATGTTTGATGCAGAGAAATGTGCAGCGTTAGCAGATATTGCTGCTGATCTGGTAGCAGCTAGCCCTCTCCCCTCAACAACGTGATATTTCTGGGTCTCACTAACCAGCCCCACAGGAGGCCTTCCTTGATACTTTGAATAAAATTGTGTCATTTGGCTTCTGGCCAGCAAACAGAATCGAACGTTGCTACTGGCCCTCAGGAGGGGTTTGGGAAGGGACCGCATCTGAGCTGGCGGACACGCTAGGGCTGGAGCGTGCTGGCTCCATCAGGCACCGGCAGGATGCATTAGCCTTTCTGCACCAAGGCAGCCCTTCTACACTTTTTTCTAATCCCACTAGAGCACACCAATTGCACTCAGGAAAGAAATTCTTTCCATACCCTTTGGGTGTCAGTGGTGTGACTGTGAGGGCAAGCGTCATGTTTCCTACTGTGCCAAAGGGACCCCGCTCAGAAAAACAGGAGTGCTTCCCGTTTCCCTTGGCTCCCTCTCCCCTGGATGCTCCCCGCTGCAGACCCTGCTGCCAATTCCAGCCTCCTCCAGCCGATAAACTCTGGGAACCACAGCCACAGTCCTAACATGTTTTGCAGCCACAGAGTCGCAGGCAGAGGTGCAGAAGTCTCCACCCTTGTATAAGTCACAGCCAGAATTTTTGCTGGGGTACTTGTACTGAGATTTGACAGTCAAGTGTGGCTTTGGGATTAGAAATCACTGCTCTATAGTTGCCTTGCACCATGCTCCGCACTCACCCACAGCAATATTCCTTCTGCTTGTGGCATCCTTGTTTCTGATTCTTAACTAGAAAGGTCACTCCAAGGCTCCATCTGTGCTGGATGTGCTTTCCTCCTATTGCTGTAGTGTTTGCAAATACATAGTACTGACAAGCCATGCTGGTAAACATCAGGTTTTGTACCAGCAAGAGACCTCCCCAAGTGAATAAGTGCTATTACAGGAGCATACAGGAGCATCTCTGTTTACACTGGAGGTTTTGCCAGTGACCTCCCTGACAAACAGGGGAGTGGCTTCTCTTTCACTTCATTCCCTCACACAAAACTTTTAAGACTAAACTAGACTTAAGCTGCAGCTGAACTACTGCAGACAACAATACAAAAAATTGCCTCCAGGCCTGAAAGTACTTGAATTTCTTTTTGTAATGTGCTTTCTGCAGATTGTACTGCACTTCTTTTCTCTCTCTCTCTCCCTTTTTTTTTTTTTTTTTTTCCCCCCTTCTTTTTTCCTCCAGAAAGACCCCTATTTTAACACTTTAACAGAGGAAACTCACTCTGCCTCTGCTTTCCTGCCTGGTGTATATTTAAATAATTGCTGCATTTTAACAAGCTAAATTGCATTCCCACCAGCTGTCCCTCAGACCAAACCTTCAAGGATATGCTAAACAATAATGACTGCAACAACAGTAAACTCAAAGGCCTCGAGATCTCTTCAAAGATAAGAAGTCTTGCTGTTTCGCTTCCATACCCAAGCACTTTGATGCAGATTAGCAAAACGGTATGCATATTGCCTACACAGGCAGAGCAATGCTAAGAATGGCTTGAGTTTGACTCTCTGCAGAGGTAGGGTAGGAAAACAAAAATGAGAGGATAATTCTCCAGCGTAGAGCCAGGATAACTGCTGAAGTAGGAAGAGCTGAGCCAGGGTACACCCCGTCGCCCATGACCTGGCAGACATCAGCATTTCAAATATTTCTGCCTCGACCACAAATCACAAGATAGATGCTCTTCTCTACATGTCATCTTTTGTCCTGCAGAGCTCTGACCTATGACTTTCCCGCTGCCGGTGGCTGGGTGCCGGGCATTGTCTGATTGCACGGGCAGGCAGAAGGGGCAGGCAGAAGAGGGGCAGGCAGAGGGGGAAGCAGACAGAGGGAGAAGCAGGCAGAGGGGGCAGGAAGAAGAGGGGAAGGCAGAGGCAGCTCGCCCAGTGCCCGATCTGATGGGCGCAGATGGGAAGGGCAGGAGCAGGGATTAGCAATTCCTCTTTACCTACCTACCCCTTCCCCGGCACCAGCTGGCTGTTTGAAAAGCAAGCCATAAACCCATTAGTACAAAGACAAATGAATCTCATACCCTGAGGCATTCCTTCATTCAGAACTGGCCTTAACTACTTTCCCAACCTTCCTCCCTTAAAACATTCGGTCTTTGGGGTTTGCTTATTGTATGACAGCAGAGTTCATCAAAGTGCTTGACAATGCAGTCGCTCAGGAGCTTTTAAATGAAACTCTATAACCTTGCTTTGTATGTGTGCAGGTATATAGTCCCATAAACATGTGTCCAAATATCTGTATAAATCTCTGTCAGCATGCATATGTCCAAATACATTCTCAGAGATATCTTCTAAATTATTTTATATAGACATATTTTAATATAATATGAATTAGGCACATACAGTGTCAATTAACATTGCAAAGTGCAGCATATTATAACTAAGTTTAAGATGATATGATTTTGCGTGTCCTTGATTTTACATAAATGCTAAGCACACGTGAGCCTGTGGATCTGCAGCCAATGTGAATTATTTCCCCTTGCAGCTACATGGGTTGTTTAAAAATAATGTGGCAATACTGTAGTAACTATAAAGGACTTGCCACAGCAGCAAGGGAAGGTCTTTGAGGAGATTGCAAGTGAAAATAAAAATAAAGCTTTATGGAGGTTTTGTTTATTTGTTTGTTTTCCAGTAAAAGAGACTGTCACAGATGTGGATAATAGAGAGGAAAGTCCTATGTGCCGAATTATATGTACGGAAATGCATATAGAAGATGCAAATACATAAAGTTGCTTAAAGGTGAATCCAACTGAATTATATATGTCTGAATCATGCTTCAGGTCTTTTGGAACTGTGCATGTTAGAATGTGCTACTAAGCTGTGAAAATAAAGGCAAAGTGGCATATTAAAGTCACTTGTTTTTTAACTTTGTCAGAATTATCTACTTCCTACTCAGCTGCAATTTGTAATTTCCCGCTATTGATTATGTTAATATATATGCAAACGGGTTAACTAGCCCATAGTTTAAAAATGTGTATTTAAACTCAGTAGAAGACTTAAGCTTCTTTTGGATTAATTTCATCTGATTTTCTTCTGGTAACTCATACCTCTTCCAGCTAGTTTCATCACCTTTTGATTTTTCAGAGTTTTTCTTGGATTTTTTTTTTTTTTTTATTTCCCACCTGTAAATAAAATTATGTCCTGCATCTGGAAGTTTGTGTTCAAGAATCACACTCAGGACTTCCAATCAAAATCATGTAGATCATAATTTAGAAGACTTTTAAGACAGGCTGGTTTACTACTCTGATCACTGTTAAGCAACCATCAGCATCACAGGTTTACCCTTGAGAGTAGGCAGCAGAATCAGGTGCTAATACTCCGTAGTGGTTTTCACGAATGTGGCAGTCTGCTCCGCTAAAATCAAATGTAGCCCCAGAGATTTCCTTCTAACATATCTCTTTCTTAATCAAGGCTCACATCATAGTCAATGAAGTTATAGACCAGTAAAGATTTTACTCTTAAGTGAAAGTTCTTGTATTTGGTTTGTGTGATTTACAAAAATCTGGCTGGGCTAGAAACCTACCACAACTCAGGGTAGATGAAGTTAGTTTTGCTTTATACCATGCTGCTTGTCATGGAAAATCCTGAAGTCAAGGCTGAGAGACACCTGATGGGGGGGTGGGGGTGGTAAGCAGCTGGTGGATCAAGAGGCACAATAGTTGTTAAGGTTGAATGAAGTTCTCTGAGTAAGGATGTGATTTGCCAACACAGCTAAGTTATTTAGAAATCTAAGTGGGTGAAACAGAGGGTATGCCAAACTGATAATTTCTAAAATAACCTAGTTTTTCACTGTAAAAGAGGCCAAAGAGAGCAGTGCAGCACAAGGTGCAGCTTCAAGCCTCAGAATAGTCACAGATTAGCAAAAATTGCTTTAGTAAACAGGATATTGCAGAGACCAAAGCTGTTAATTGTTATTGTGATGCACAACATTTTAATTGAGTTAATAGGCACAAAATGTTTATCTCTATTGACTGAGATAAAAACTCAAAAGCTCTTGATGGCAATTGGAATTACAGTAGGCAACCTTGACAATTGAAGTCAATGTTTTACAATGTGCTGTTGTTTAAATGTGTTTGCTGGTGAAATGAAACATAAGGTTGCTTATCTCCAAAGCATCCATTCTGCCTTGAGAAAAAGTATTCCAAAGCACAACTGCAGGATTTCTTTTAAGTTCTAACTGGCTGTAGAGAGAAGTGAAGGTTGGGTTAACTTCACTTTTCCAGGGAAGATCCATTTGCATGCTCTTAGCACAGGCCAAAGCTTTTACAAGAACATGCAGGGCTTTGCTTTGCATAATGCCCTTATCTATATGTCTGCATGCTTTCTCCAAGGGCACAAACAGGCTCAAGGGAGCAGCAGGATGGTCAGCAAACAGCCAGATCCACACCTTCTCTTCTGCTAAGGCATTGCCTTGTGGTGCTGAGAAGCCTCCAGATAGGTGTGAAAGAGTGGAAAAAATATAAGTGACACACCAGAGTCACTCTGCAGGCGGGATCCAAAACTGAGGGTCCTAAAACCAAATGTGAACTTAGTCAGAGAGCGTAACATGCTGCCTGGCTCCCAGGTGTCAGGGCTGCTCAGAAAAAGTCTGTCTGCTACTTTTTGAGGTGTATGATGTCTTCCAGCTCCCAGCTCTCTCCCACTGAGTTCAAAGGAAGTCCTTATGGTCATTTTAGCCCAGCTGCTACATGTTCATCCAGTGAAAGCCCTCAAGTGAAAAATTAGCCTTCAGTCTTCAGCAAATAGGAGGGCAGCCCCTGGCCCCTCTGCAGAAGCCCGTTCCTGAAGGGTGATGATCCAGACAGCTGCTGCCTGTGTCCAGTCGTGCCTGAGTGCAGGTGCTACGCTGTCAGATCAAAATAGCACCTGTATGCAGGCAGGGGAATGGGGTGTGTCTAAATCAAGCAAAAGCATACCTCCTCCTTTTCCTACTTCTCTTTGAGACAGTGCTTAGTGCTGCCTGCTAACAGCAAGCAAGCACACCAAGTCTGGGAAGCTCAAGCCAAACTGTATCTGTGTCTTTTCCTTTTTACTATGGTATATCATTTTATCAGCACAGGGGGGTTCAGTTCTTTTCAAAGTTATTGTTATAATTTAACTTCCAGGAACACAGTCCCCAACTGTGTTCAGAGACAGAAGCTTCTCGGCAGTTCTCCCATATCAGAGAGTGCTGGAACACAGCCACAGGTCAGAAGACACTGCCCAGGAAAGAGGGTGATGAAAGTACCGACACTTTTGTTTAAACAATTTGCCTTCCTTTTCGCCTCGCGGAATAGTTTATAAATCGTATACCTGTCAAAGCAGTGCCAACACACTACTCAGACAAATTTCTATTTTTGACATGAGCATGTGTTTGGCTGCACTTACCATAGCTGGCTGAAGCTGCGCTTTTGTGCAATACATCCAGACGGAGCATCTCCACCTTCCAGCAACCGCTGTCTGTGCCTGGGCAGGTCACCCATTCAAACTGCAAGTGCTGAGGCCTGATTCTCAGTCCCTTGTTAATTAAACATTAAGAACTAGCTGAAGGTTTGTTGGTGGTTTTTTGTTGTTTTTGTCCGGCAGCTTACAGAAACTCTTCCAGCAGACTGGAGGAAAGGAATGGACCTGAGCAATAAAGTGAGGCTGAGGTTGCTGCAAGCAACAAGCACAAGATGGGTCTATGCAGCCAGGCAGTCCAGTTCCTCTAATTGATGGTGATAGATGGAGAAGCTCTGAGGCTACTGTCATTACATTTGTTCCTGCAGCATCTTTCCTTACATAGTTTTCATATAGTCTGTGTAAGTTCATGTCTGTTGGTTTTGGCACTACCATCTTTCAAAAGTAGTAAGAAAGAAACAGAAAGATGCCACAAAGCCATCAAAATCCTATTTTCAGGAATCAAAATCCCCATAAATATTTTCATAAGCTTGTCTGAGTCACTTGCATCTGTTTTACCTATTATTCATTCTTCTATCCGATGGTGAACTTTTCTGAAAGGGCCCCTGGTGACATATTTCATTGTGTTAACTATTACAGCATCCAATAAATGAAGTGTTTTAGTAAGCAGAGTGCCTACCAAGCCATCAGTAGTAAATCCACAAAAGGTTAATGAAGCCTGAAACTATAGTCATTTTTGTGTGATGGCCTCTCTGCAACCTCTGAAGGAGACATCTCTTGTGGTAGGAGCTGTAGAGAAACCACTCCAGTGAAAACAAGCTATGTCTGGGGAACAGGGGCAAGCAGGAAGAAGTAAGGCTGAGAGCAAAAGCAGGATGAAGCTCCAGGGTTACTTTTTTAATATGATGTCTCTCTTCTTCAAAGCCTTGTCTTCTTACAGCAATCTAGCATAGAGAACTTTAGTATGCTTTTGTTGTGTCTTACTTTCAAGTTTGATTCACATATTTATCTGTCTGGAAATTAAGGTGGAATCATTTTTTCCATCAGCAGAGTAAAAAGAAGCTCCATAGGCAGTTTGCTAGTATGCTTGTGCTTCAGAGTTACGCCAGAGAAATAAGATGTGCGATATAGTTGGGCTTCATTATTTTGTAGAATACAATGTAGGTACAAAAAATGCATATGCATGACCAGGTCAGCTGCAACAGTAAGTGCAGGTACAGGCTCTGTTTTTTATGCAGCTTTTTCATTGTCCATTTTCAATTATTCTCTTGACCAGTTCTTTATATGCTGATTATACAGCATTCCATTTTTTTAAAATCTTAAGTATTCTGTGTTGCTAAGTGATTGCAATGATTTCTATT
The DNA here is from genome assembly GCA_024733675.1 of Psilopsiagon aymara. Classification (NCBI taxonomy): domain Eukaryota; kingdom Metazoa; phylum Chordata; class Aves; order Psittaciformes; family Psittacidae; genus Psilopsiagon; species Psilopsiagon aymara. The sequence continues at coordinate 56,366 of JANRGW010036224.1, forward strand.
GCACAGTACTACAAAGGGGAAAAAATAATGATTACATGTAGTTAATTGTACAAGACAGAGCATTGCCACAAATCTTTCCAGAAATTAAACCAATCAGGCATCATAGCAGGACAGTCACTGGGCAGTGTTTGAATGCTAAAGGCTAGCACAAAAAGCAGAAGGGCAAACAAATATACAGGTGAACTTACCTTGCAAAGGAAGGTGAGAAAAATAAGAGATGGCTTTGCAAATATGTGATAGTAACACACAACAGAGAAAAATACATTAAATTGTAGAAAACAGGAGGTGATAAGATTTTGTCAGCTGAGACTTAGAGCTCTTTTGAACAGAGGCTGTCTTCACATGCTGTGTACAAAGTTTATGCATTTATAAAACTGGTTTTGACCTCAGGCAAAAGTCTTTTCAAAGTCTCACCTATCTGCATCTTTAGTTATCTAAATGCCTTTCACAAAATGACCCAAAGTAATGTGGATTAAAAACCACCTCGGGTCTATAAATAAAGAATGATGATAGATGGCAGAAAAAAGAGCTGTGGCAGGAAGATGTGCTGTGACAAGAGGGACTGGTCTGTTATTTTCTGCATCCACATTAATTAGCCAGAAGTGGGAGTAAATAGCATCTTAATAGAGAAATATTACAAGGGGACGCGGAGAAGTTGTAGGGATTAATTAGATAATCTTCATGAGGCATTTTGAATATGAGTACTTCTTTGCATACTTTCAGTTAATTAAACATTTATTTTGTCTAACAAAAGCTCCCCATAAAGAATTGGTATTTTTATCTGTGAAATAAGCATGGGCACATTTAACGCATACTTAAGCAATTTTATTTTTTTTAATTCTCAATGTATGCAGAGGATATGGGAGCAATAAAATATGTGCAGATGTATATGCACACACATAATATCTCTATTAGGACAGAACTAAGAAGAGTTTTCTTAGAAAACTGAGAGTTTCCATCGTCTATATTTTATATTCACAGAAGTAGTAAGAGAAATGAAGAATGGACATGTGCAGGTGAAAACATTTTCCATATTACAGCGCTAACTCCTCTATTAGAATCTGGAAGGGAAAAAAGAAAATAAAAATCTATCATTCATTTTCATTTTGATAGTCATACCCATCATTTTACTTACCACATACCTTCCTCTTCCAAGGGCATATATTGTATTTATTCTGCAGCTGCAGTATATTGATTTTGGACTACTGAGTTCAGTGCAGTTGAGTGACAAACTAAATCAGATGCTGGGTGACTGATAAGTAGCCATGTTTAATCTCTTGGCTCCAAAAATATCTCATAACTCAAGTCAACAATTTTAGTTTTGGTACTCAGTCAAGAGCATACAATCATAATATTTTTTTCTTATAAAAGTAAAGATCAATAGTAAAATAGAAGCTTTTGTGAAAACTGCTGCAGTTCTGCATTCCACCTCTACCAAAGTATATATAAAATTATTCCAGATTTACACTAATGCATCCATATCAACTGATAGTTTTAATTAGATGCAAATATTCATCTGCATTTCTTTTGCACTGTATTTATTGTTCAATAACTGAATAGATTATTACTCCTTTTTAACAGCTGTGGTGTTTCCTAAGACTTCATCCACTGAATAACTTCTTAATGTGGTAGTCTGGTTTTTAAAACACATGTTGGACATGCCTTCTTGAAGAGACATTATTGTTGGTGGTGGTCTTGATTTTGTTATTATTATTATTGATAATAATGTGACAAATTTTCTAGAAATATAATTATTACATTGCTATATATCGAAATATATTTCTTTCTATTATTGTATTATTATTTTCTTAGGTCTCCTATCAATCAAAAAATCTAGTTATCTATAAGCATTGATAAACACTGAAATTTTTACAACATACATATTGAAATCTTGAGGCAGTAAATGAATCTTTCTGAAATGCCAACTACAATATTTAACCCAAAATCTCATTGAGACGAAAACATTGTGAGGCTGGATAGCTCAGATATTTCTTTGCACGGCTAGACAACGCACCCAAGGACAGCTTACAAACTGTAACACAGCACAAAGGTATCAAATGGGTTGTGGCGTACATACTCCAAGGAAAATAAGATCAGAATAAGTTCCATAAAATCACAGCTAGTGCAAGCTCATGCTGGATTTGTTCCCATGCTATGTGCTAATGAAAAAGCAAGTTTCAACACAGGAATAGCTGCTTTAAAACTTCTCATTAGGCAAACATGTAGGGGTTTTTAGAGTTTTCTGGATAAGTAAACTGTAGGTTATCTAGACTGAGGTAATGGTAAGCATCTTAAAAATTATCAAGTGTTCCAATAACCTTGGGCTAAACTTGAGTTTGTTCCTAAAGGAGGCTGATAACAGCACAGTTCAGACAATTCAAATATGTTACATTTCACAGCAGAGGTGACTGGCTGTGTGAAAAGTGATGCAGCATGCAATTTATGACATCCTTTATTTTAGCACTACTCAGTATACCCTGTAAATGCTTTAATGTGCTTTAGCCAGTTTATTCCTCTGTTAATGGTTTGTGATAGCAATCAGACGTGCCTCACAGACAGCTTCACACATCCCCATGAGGTGTTATTTGGTAAAAACTCTAATCAATAAATCAAATTTCTTCTCTTGCCAGATACAGTTATAAAATATGTCTGCAATTTGGGCCTGGGTCAGTTTCCTGGGATGCTGAATAACCTGTGAGAATTTGCAAGCTTTATACCAAGTGGGCATTCAGGATTGTTATGACTGGGCCCTACACCTTACTTTGTAAAAAGACAACAGGACTGTCCTTGAAACAATCTCATGTTACCACAAGTTTTAAAGATAATTGAAAAGGTTAAATGAGGATAGCATATGTAATTCCATGGAAATTGATTCTATTTGGAAGTTTAATTGTTTTTTCATTGTTTGAGAAAAATGGAATTTCCATTAAAAATGTGTTTGGAAACATAAATTTTTCAATAATAATTTCTATTTCTCATAAATGTGTTGAACTGAAGTAAAGTCTTTACGTCCATCTTCTGCTGAGTATTGCACCTTTTCTGTGTCACAGGATCTTCTACAAATTGCATTTCACCTTCTGCCTGAGTGACAGGAGTCATGCTGGCAGAGGACTGTGACAAAAGAGTATTTTCTTATCAAAACACCAAGTTTAGAGTCCAGCCATAAGAACTTCAAGTGCTACCCAAGGGAAGAGTGATTCCTCATTTTCAGTGCATAGGTCTGGGCCTGTTCTTGTAGATTTTTTTAACAATTGCCTTCTATAGAAATACAGAAATAGACTTTTTGCTAAACAGATCAGCTGCTGGCAATGCCTGGTGAACCCAGGGCTGGCAGCCCACACTGGGGTGCCTCAAAGCAGTAGCTGAGGAGTCTAGGCACTTCATACTGGGTCTCAGTTCTGATTCAGGGACTAGATTTCTAAAAATTAAATATATTGCATTAGCTCACCTGAGAAAGATATGGAAACTAATAAACATTATCTTTACTCTTATATAGATACCTCAGACAGGTGGGATTAGTGAATGACCATGAATGTGTGTTCTGTCTTAGCTGGCTGTCAGAGAATTTCTGCTTGGATTTAGGAAAGTAATTTTTAACCTTTTCAAGTAGGCAAGACCTCATTCGTTCATCTTAATCTTTATTAAAGCAAACAGCACTAAGGGAAATGTTGAAAGAGAGCTTTTTTTAATTGCTGTTGCTGTAGTAGTAGCAGTAAGCATTGCTGTTGATGTTATGGGTAGACTGTTACAGGCTATTACCATCATAATCACATAGAGAGGTTAATACCAAACTCCATGAAAGATGAAAAAAGTTATCACTGCTGTTCAGGGCTAAGGAAAAATCTGTGGCACAATTTGAACTGTTCTGTGTTTTTGTTTTCAAAACTACTCAAGTGAGGGTTTAGGTAACATTCTCAGACAAACAGAAACACAGCGAGGAAGCGTCCAGACCAATATTCAGTTACAATAATGTTCCAACCACAAGTACAGCTGATTAGTACGTGTTCAAAATACAGCAGATATCCCTGTCCAGGGCATGAAAATGAAGTGGGAAAACCTACAGAAAGCAGTTTCCATCTTAGTAGTTGGCTAGAAGTTTGAAGGTCTTTCAAGTTATTCCAATTGGAGGAAGATACTGATGTTACTCCATCAACAATAATGTATGCAGACCTGTTTTCTTCAAAAACATACAGTTCAAACAGCTCAAGACCATTTCTTGTCAATGGTATCAAACCTCTTTCTTGCCAGAACCCTCCAAAGACTGTCAGGGTCCTTCTTGTGGGCAATGTTATTGTGAATAATCAGGATATCTTGGTGATTTCTCTGTGGGCTGTTTCTGAGCTGAGATGTGCAGCTTGATTTTTCTCTCTTACATGAACATATTTACACATACACTTCGATTTATCCTGCTGGAGAGCTTTAAATCACAGGGAAGTATAGCTTGTTCTTTTTCTGCCAGTGGAAAATTTCTGAGTCAATACTTCAGATTTGGAAAATATTTTTATTTCAGCCACATTAGTCCATAAAAACTTAGTGGAACTTAAATTAAAGGTACTGAAGACTCAATTAGATATAAGCCATTCTACACCAGTATTGAACGTATTTCTTAGTAGCAGTCTTCAGAGGCCATTCCAATGGAATGGCTCATCATTTTGCAGTATACTTGCTCCTACATCATTCTCAGAAGACAAACTACACCTTTGGGTTATGAATGCTTGCTTATTAGAGACAAACCATGCTGTAAAGCTCTAGCAGCTAGCCACTTAAATATCACATGGGGATGGAATTTTTCTAGATGAAAGACTGAAATTTTCCATAAATAATAAATGTGTCCTTGGGAAGTTCAAATATAGTGGGAAGAATTTCTATCCAGCATGATAAAGATCAGAATTAATAAAGATCAAGGATCACCTTAGAAACATTGTATTTCAAGATATGGAAAGCACCATGGTTAAATTCACTCAGTAGATATCATCACCAGTCTCAGGGCACTTAAAACAGGAAAAAAAGCACCTCTCTGTAGTCAAGTAAATTACCAGCGTAATCTAATTAAACACACTATTTTGCAACAAAAATAAACTATTTTAAAGAGAAACACAACCTCCTGCTTATTTTATCTATATGAATTATATGCAAACTGCCAGTCCTCTGACCATTGTACAAATGATACAGGATTAAAAAGTGTATTGCTGCAACAAGGTTTAATTTTTGATGACCTTTGAAATTAAGATTATAATTCTAATTCAGAATTATTTTTATTGATGATAGATTTTTTTCTGCAAGGCCAAGTTACTTATGGCCTGTCCTTCATGGAAAACTTTATTTTGTGATTCAGTTCAATTTGATTTTATACTGATCCTTATACCACCTTCAATTCTTAATACTATGCAACTACATTATACCACTGCCAAATATAATTTTAGAATGCTATAGGGTGCATATAGGGTAATAAAAAAAAAATTTCTAAGGAGAGTTCATATCTTCAGTAAGATTCTCTATTTCTATTTAACATTTTGGAGTAATCACTTTTTATTCAATATTATTGATTTCCAGGTATCTATTTATTTATATGGGACCTTTCTACAGTGGAAGATTTGCTTACTAAGATATAAAAGGAGAAGTACAAAAAGTAATAATATTTTCAGTACAAAAGAAAGACATACAGAGAGACTCACTTTGAATGAGTTTTGGTTTAAAGTGATGACATGAGAGTTAGATCATTCCAGGGCAATCAAACTTTCACCATTGCTTACATAAACTCAGAGTACAGGCTAACAGTTCTCGTTTTTAGCAAGACTGATGGAAAAAGAAGCTATTTCTTGTCAAAAGTTTCGGAAGAAAGATAGTTTGCAAGACAAATACATAATCAGGGTGCATATACATGCTTTGTCAGCAAATGATATTTCTGAGAACAAAGACCCTTACAATCCATTCCATGCACCTTGATATCATTGAACTTATTTTCAGGCTACTTAATTCTCCCTTGGAAAAGATGATGCATCTTGTGAGCAGAGTTGTTCGTATTATGTAATTGTAGTTGCAAACACACTCATAATATGTAATAAATTATTGTATACCTTTACATACTGCATACCTCACCACACTACAGTGTGTACTTTTGGCCAGTCTCAGAAGCCTCAGAGACAGAGATAAGACAACTGAAGCTGCAGCAAAGTTTTTGAATCATACTAGTGTGACGCATGTTGATAAAAGCAAGTTAATTTATTGGTGAGTGTTACCATCCAGTCTCAGAAGAGAAGGCAGATAAGAGTCATATCAATCATGTGATCAACCTCAGGCTTCCTTGCACACTCACTCTCATTTGCTCTCTACTTTCCCAGCTGCCAAATATAACACAGAACAGCTCATGTAGCCAGGAGGTATTCACAAACTACTAGGGCCAGAACTGAACTACAGAACTTGGGTCCCAAAACTATTCACTCTAGAATATGTTTTGGATATAGTATTGCGGCACTCTGAAGATCAGAGAGGAAAATAAGAGGAAATCTATTTAAAAACCTATTCCTTGCCTTTGTTAAATTCTTTTTTTCTTTTATTACATTTGCAGTTATATCTTACTAAAATACTAATATCTGCTATGTATAACATTGTAAATACTTAAACATAAATAAATATAAATATTTAAAAATATAAATATAGAAAGTATATATACATATCAGATTAAAAATTGTGAGGTCAATTTAACTCAAACCCCAGATAGTTTATATTCCACTAAGAGAGAAATAAATTCACCTAGGTTTTGTGTTGTCTTGATAATAATCTGCTTGGTACCCAGTGTCAGTGTATTTGACTGTTTTCTTGGAAAATGATTTCTAGAAATCAATTTTACTTGCAGTTCTTTAGCTTTCTAGACATGTGGGTACTTACACAGAAGTCATTATCATCCCTGACGAATATTTTTGCATTGCCTGTTGTCCTTTGCTTAGTAAATTGAGAGCTTGCTTTTAAGGAAGTTACTTGATGCTTACAGTAACATGAGACAATCAGCATCCATCTAGCAGCAGGACTTCAAAGAGAAATTACTATTTCCCCTGCCAGTCCTGCCCCATGCACAGCAGCTCCTGGAAGCAGCTGGGTTGCTTTGAACTCAACTTTAGCTTTACTTCAGAGCAATCTTAGGGCTCTGATATAGGATGTAAATTGGTGTAACAAGGTGGTGCAACCCACTGCTGAGTGGGTGTTAGAGGGCCCCCTCTGTGTAGACCTGTAGCATGTGTGAGTTGCTATAACCCCTGATCACAGATACCTACTTCTTCAGTTCATGCTGGAGTAACTTATGTTTTCACTTCTGCCCATCCCCAGCTGAACCTCAATAAATAAATCTTACTGCAAACTGCTGAGTTACCTGGGGCTCAGATTTGGAAGACCTTCAATGATCAAATGAAAGTTCTTTGAGCAGAGGAATTGCACAAGTATGAATACCACTGGCAAATAATTTCCTTCTTTTTGTTTTTCCCTATGCATACAAGTGCCCTTACCATTCGTGCTCTGCATTTATTGGTTCATGCTCCTCTTGAGCTATATTTAGGATTAAACTGGCTCATTTCTTCTCAGAGAAGACTGGCCATGGTTATATAGATTATTGCCCTGGGGGTTGTAATACAGTCTTCACCTTACTTCAAGCACTTTGAACTGAGGAAACAGATGGGTGCCAAATGGCAACCAGAAACAGTCTGGGTCAAGTGGTGTGGTGGAGATGCAGCCAGTCCAGTCTCAATGGGGACTGCCATGGGCAGAGCCAGTACAGACCTCCCATGGTCAGGAGACCAAAGATCCTTCTTCAGAGGAAAGCCCTTTAGAAGCAGAGTATGTTGATAATTCACATGGGTTCAGGGTGTACTGATAATTCATATGGAATCCATATCATTATGAGGCATTGCTCCTCAGTTTCTCCTATGAATGCCTCAGGGCCAACCCTTACTTGTCAGCTGTGAATGGTCCTTTCAAAACAAGAAGCCTTTGAAAGCATCCATATGGGATGCAGGGGGAGAGAGAATGGACACAACTGGGCTGATAAATACCAGTTGATAGGAGATCATGAGCAGAGAAGGAAAAGCCACATGCTTTATTTGAGGCATATAGTTCATTTCTCTACAAGTGATACAAGGATGATTTTCTAACACATACTTACACAGATTTTTAAACTTGGTATATTGGCCCAGGGCTCACAGCTTGCCTTATTAACTCTCCCTTTTTTATATTGCTACTGACTTTATATCTTCTTTACTAGGTCCAAATGTAGGTAGCTGTGAATTTTGCTTGCCAGCAAAAAAATGTGCTCATCTGACTAATCAGAATATTATTTTACCAGGATTGTTCACTGTCATAATATGATACTGGAAGAAAGGCCCCTTTCTAGGAGAAAATTATATATATGTTTTATATGTTGTATATGCTTAAATTCTACTATCAGTTTCTACTAACCCAGTAAGAAGAAATCAACAGCTGGATCTTAACAAAAAAGATAGCATTGCTATCTTACTGAAGCCCCTCAAGTATTTTTTGTGTAGGAGCTCCAAATGCTAACACCTTCTGGATGTCCCACTAAGGCAGTACAGGACTGTTGTGTAATTTAACAAAATAAAAAAAAAAAAAAAAAAAAAAAAAGACCTTTAGTTTAAGAAATAATTCTTTCATTGGAGAAACCTTAGAAAAAAAAGTTAAGTCCTTTTCTGTACATCAGCTAAAATGAACACCTTCTCCTTCAGAGAATTCAGCAGGAGAAAACAAACTTTCAGAAGGCTTCAGGCATTTTCCTGGGCTTCCAGTTTCTCCAGGGCTGACCAAGGCACCCAGCAGCAGCAAACGAGGTGCTTCTGAGGCATTATTTACTCTGCAAAGCTCTCCAACAACACCAGCTTGGAGTTTTCAGCCAGAGAAATGGCTAACAAGGAACAAAGAGTCTTTCAACGAATTAATGTCAAGTAGGAAGACCCACAGGCTGCTGAGGACCAGAAAATGAAAATCAGCTCTTCAGGAAAAGCTGAATTTGCTCAGTGTCTTGAATCCTGAGATGGAGCTGGGCACAAATGGAAGTACAAGTAGCAAAAATAAAGAAAAGAGGTGGAAAGTCCAGAGCTGAGAGGATCTAGAAAATTAAATGAAGGTCTCCAATGCACATGGAATATTTGATTTACTAATTGATCAGTTTACTTTTACCTACACAAGGAAAGCATTGCTGCTTCTCAAATTGTGGACACAATCATACCTAGGCAAAGATGCCATGAAAAAGATGGAAAAACTTTTCATAAGTCCTTTAGTTTGCTTTCATTATTTATATACCTCTCAAACAGATCTATCAGGTCCTCCCTAAAAATGCAACCTCTGTAATATCTGCTATTTAATATTGCTTGTAATGATGACTATAATTCCTATGCTTACTGTGTTTTCCTGGTTTTTGAGACCCTTTGACAAGCCAGACAACAAGCAGCTTGTTGTGGAGGCTCACAGAGCAGGAAAGATGCTGTGATACTGCAAAGCAACCCAAGGGGATGCACCTACCAGGGCCCCAAAGGTCCTGCTGACCCTGTGACCCACAGGGCCAGGTTTGGTGCTGTCACACCAGGCAGCACAGTCTGATCTAACATAGGAGAGTGGAAAACATTGGAGGGATTTGGTTAAAATGATGCGACTTCTGTGGTTTGACAGAATATTAGTTGCTTAGATGAAAAGTAACTAAATAAATTGCAGTCATGAAGAAGGAAATATGTCACCTAGTTTGGTTATTGCATAACCCAGTTGGAGGGGTGAAATGGCTACATTGGCACAGCTACATCATTTTACATGGACTGAGGATCTGTCTATTCAGTATAATTTAGCAATTTCCCAACCCCTTATTCAGCAGAATGTAGTCTGAGGTGACCTTTTGCACAAACCTCCAAAGGCCACAGAAACTGAATACTTCCCAAGCTGACCATCTGACTTATCCTTGTGAAAAGTTACTCTGTATTAGAAGGTCAAAAGAAAAAGAGAAGAAAAAGCTCCTCAGCAGGGAGCTGCCCTTTGGGATGTTAGGTAATTTAAATTAACTGGCATCATGCTGAGTAGCTTACATTTCTGTATCTGTATGTGAGTGGGGACAGCTAAGGTCAAAGGGTCAGCCTCTTCTTCAGCAGGAAGACTTCCCTTTGCTGCCCCTTCCTTGATGAGCACGACACTGAACATCAGCGGTTTCTTTTGGGGTCTACTCCTGCATTCTGCACATAATGGCAAAATAAATGAAAATGTTAATGTAACAACAGAAACCCAAAATAGATTTCTTTTTCCTCTGACTGTTACTTTCTAGGATTGTTTGTCAGGGCTGCTCAGCATCTTCACATTTCATATGTGAAATATACATATATATACATATAATGCCAGTCCCTAGAGGTAGTAGTATTAACTTGTGCAATTACTTGAAAGGGGAAGTTTGTAGTAAATGCATAGAACAGAAGCTATTAGGCAGTTGTTTAAACATACGACCTTTAGCTATAAAATTAGAAGAAAAAATGCAAAAAGTGAAATAAGCTTTCTGTTAACAGCACAGTGGGAGTTTTAATGATATTGTGGCCTATCTTCACAGATCTAGGAGCCAGCATCTCCGGCACTATGTCAGTTTTTTTCTGTGATGTTGAGTTTCTCTAGACTCTGCCTATTATGAGTGAAATGGAAGAAATAAAAATGCAAAATGATTTGGCAAAAATTCATGTGTTTATTTTTTGAAAAGTACTTTGAGGCTCATGTATGAAATCAGCTTTTTTGAGCTTTCCTCAGGAGTATAAGAGGCAGTTCCAAGGGTTTAGTCCTCACTCAGATGCGAAGGTCATTTTCTTTTGATTCAATTCAGTGTGATTCAGCTTGATCCACATCTGTTTCTATCAGCATTGTTCCTTGCCTAAAACAGTTTTTTGCACGTGTGTTTTCCTTAACTCTCTTCTTTCATATTGGTAAGGAATGGGGGAGAGTTTGCATGAGTTTTTGAGACTGGGGAATTTCTTTGTTTTTTATTTAACATATGAATGGTGTGCTAAGTATTTCACTAGGAACAATAAAGCTACAAAAATAAAACCACCCTGTCTTTCACCTGGAAGGAAGGACAGGTTGATATTCCAAACTGGTAGAGAAGTGAGATTTTGTGGAATCCTAGAGTCATAGAATGGTTAGGGTTGGAAAGGACCTCAAGATCATCCAGTTCCAAACCCCTGCAATTAGCAGGGACACCTAGCACTAAACCATGTCATCCAAGGTTCTGTCCAGCCCAGCTTTGAGCCGTGCCAGGGATGGAGCATTCGCAGCTTCCCTGGGCCGCACATTCCAGTGCCTCCTCACCCTCACAGTAAAGAACTTTTTTCTTATATTTAACCTGAACTTCCCCTGTTTAAGTTTGAGCCCATTACCTTTTGTCCTATTGCTGCAGTCCCTAATGAAGAGTACCTCTCTTACAAGAGTTCCTCTTGTAAGTCCCCTTCAGCTACTGGAAGGCTGCTATGAGGTCTCCATGCAGCTTTTCTTTTCCAGGCTGAACAGCACCAACTTTCTCAGCCTATCTTCACATGGGAGGTGCTCCAGTCCCCTGATCATCCTTGTGGCCCTCCTCTGGACTTGTTCCAAAAGTTCCATGTCTTTTTTATGTTGAGGACACCTTTTTGTTTTTCATGATAATGATCCATGAAAGGAATCCAATTTTCATGGAGAATCTGCTCCAAGATTTTGCCAGGCACAGTGGTGTGACTGACTGGTCTCTAGTTCCTTGGGTCTTCCATTTTCCCCTTCCTGAAAATGGGTGTTTTATTTCATTTTTTCCAGTCGTCAGGAGCCTCTCCTGACTGCTATGATTTTTCAAATATGATGGACAGTGGCTTAGCAGCTTCATTTGCAGCTCCTTCAGGACCTGCAGATGGATTTCAT
>JANRGW010036225.1:0-18742 GCA_024733675.1 Psilopsiagon aymara
GGCTGAAAGTCAAAACCACAGCACTGCACCAGCTCCTAAGAAGGAGAAAAATGGCTGCTACTGCTGAACCCAGGACACATAGAATAAAAAAGAAGTTTTTCTATTAGGCTATTTCTATTTCAGATCTAATTGTATATGAAGATCAACTTAAGTAGGGGTGAGAAATGAATTAAAAATATCTCCTTTTTCCTCTCCAAAATAAACATGTCTGGCTACGATGGAGCACATTCTGGTGGCTACAGTGATTTCTGTCTGGATATTTGGGTCCACCAATACAGAACTGGTAGTAAGCATTAGCTATATGAGATCAGCTGGCAGAGAAGAAATATCTGCGACTACAGAGACACTTCCACAACAGTTACAGTAGCACATACAGAGGCCAGTAAATTATTTAAACATGCCTGTAAATGAGTATTGAGTATTTACAAATGGCCAGAGCTGATATGGCAACACAGTTACTGTAATGGTGACACACACAAGGTGTCCATATGGGAGAATGAGCCAGCACCAACCCTTCAGGATGTTTGCCAGAAGTCTGTAGATGCACTTGGATTTCCAGCAGCAACTTAATTTTGCAGTCCTTTAAATCAGAATCCTCTGAATCTTTCAAGTTTCCCTTTGCGCACAAAACAACACTTGCTCGTGGACGTTGTTCTGGATGAAATGTTGCCTGCAAGTGCTCCAATGAAGCTGTATTGGTGGTTCCCTTAAGTGGAACAGAAATCCAAGTTTTGCAGTTTTATTTCACAGGAGTGAATTCATTCTCTAAAACGTCTCTGAACTCGTAACTGGAATTGGTAAAGTCCAAGAATTGTTAAAATGACTTAATAAAATGCAAAGTTTAGTTGGAAGAGAAGAGTGAGGAGGATGCAAAAACCCTGGCTTCTATTTTAAAGGGGAAACATAGCTCTAACTGTAGCTAAAAGGAACAAAAATACAACTCAGAAGAAAAGGGGAAGTAAGACTTTCTGAAGCTTGTCCCTACGTGAGTCCCAGGAGCTTATTGCAGATCTTCGAGGAGCAAGGGAAAAGCAGAGAGCTGTACAGCTGCAGGAGGGAGAGCAAGGCAAGAATTCAGTTAAAGCTGCCTCAGTCAAGTGAAGAGGGGGCAGAACAGATGGAAGGGAGTAGTAGAAAAGACAAGACAAACTCTTCTTGTTAAACAAGCACAAGACCTTCATGGTATAACAAGTATAACTTTGGTATAACAAGTCTCCATTCTCTACATAGGTCACAATCAGTTTTATCAAATACATTGCCATAATTGGTGTTTCTGTTGCAAAACTTGGAGGTTTTCATTGTATCTTGCTAAAAATAACTGCTTCCAAGCAAAGATCAGAATCTCACCACAGTTTACCTAGTTCAGGATAGATCGCAGCCTGTGTAGGTGAGAAAGAAGCTAATGTCGGGCAGGCTTCTCTCCTGGTAGTAAGGCTGCTATCTTAGCCTTACAGGTCGACTTCTGGCTGCTTCAGAATCCTAATGCCAATTTAGCCTAAGTTTATACTATGCCAGACCTTTGTATCATCAGGGACGTGGTCCTCCCTGACCTAAATCAGTGATGACTTGGTCCTGAGATTACCCTCCCCTGTGAGACAGTGTCGTGGTTTAAGCCCAGCTGGTAACTCAGTGCCATACAACTGCCCTCAACAAAATGATAGACAAATCAAGCAGTGTAAACTGCAGCCTGTATCACCCAGATCCTTCTGGTGAAAAACACAGGGCAATGCTGTACTGGAGCTGGGATGATACAAAACAGTGTCTTTGCCTCAACTACAATATCTGCAGTCTTGGACAGCAGATTTGTTTCAAGTGATTGGCAGCCTGCTAAGAAGTTAATCTGCCCCTTTTGATTTTGATTTAAAAAGCTTTCACTTGAAAGTGATATGTCTGATTGTCCAGAAAGAAAGTGACATTGTGGCTGAATTTCCACCTCCTTCACCCTCTGCCACCCCCATTCCCAGGACTCACTCACCACTTGAACTTCAGTGCTCTTTTACAGGTCCATCCCTCTTACACCACGCAGTGCAATTGAAAAGTCTGCGTCCATCCCACCTGGGGAAGGCAGGTTATCCTACAGGATAACTGACTGCAGAGCACCGCTTCCACCATCACCAGTGTCTGGATATCCAGGGTGAAAACCTCTCAGTCTGGACCTGTGAGTTTGAAGCATAGACCTCATGAGAGTTCAGCTCCATCATGACTCACAGCAGCCTTGCCTGCATAGCCTGGCAGGGGCCCCTGCTTTCAGGGCTTCATGCAGAGCAAGGGCAAAGGGCAAAAAAGGCCACAGACAAGGTTTATTTGTGGGCAATTTCTCACTGATGAATTCCACACAACTGTAACTGTAGCTAATACTAGTACAAAGCCTTGTAATGTTTTTTTTTGCTAGAGAGATCTGCAAACCAGCTGCACTCTGAACTGGAGGCTTGTCCTCACTTACCCTGCTGAAATTGCAAAAGGCAAAGCAAGTGTTAGAAAGATGACTGTGTTTTTGTAAGTTTATACTTGTGGAACATAATATATGGATACTTTGGTTACCTGATGCAATGACATCCTTGGCAAATAAAAAAAGAGATTCACTCCTCCATTTTCAGGACAGTCATATATAAATATTTATAAAAGAAAAGTAGGCAACAAAAGATAAATAGCCAAAGCCATTTTTTTTCTAACACATGAGATTGTGAAAATAAACTACGCTTTTCTTTTATAGTATTCAGGTTTAAACTTCGGTTCTTAAGACATTTCATATGTAGTAAGGTCACTCCTACTCTGCTTTCGTCCTGTACAGTAACCATAGAATTTCCTACTGAATTACTTTTATTTGTAACATTAACCTTGAAAACCAACACAGAAAAGATTTAAAGTATGTAAGTTTGAAATAAATATCTCATAATATTGAAAATGAGCATAATTACATGCTTTATATAGCTTCTTAACAAGAACATTAGGTCTGAGTCCAAATCTCTTGGTTTGGCTTTAACCAAAGTGATTTCAAATAGAACAAGTATATATAGAACAAGAATCCTATTTTCTTGCTCAAAAAGAGAAAGGGTATTTTCTTAAACAAAAGAACATGTGATTTCCCAGACACAGATCCATGTTACAGTGCAAAGAGCTCAGAAAGGTTCAAATTAAGTATCTTGTTCATTAAGGATGATTTAAGAAGTGGATTGAAAGAGGTTCTATCAGCCCATTTTGTCTGGTTATTCAAGAAATGTCTACTTATTTTGCTTTCTGCTATACAGTGTCACACAATCAAGACAGAAAAACATATTTCTTAACAGAATGGTAGACACTGATCACGCACAATTTGGTGGTACTACGTCAACACTGATTGCCTTGTCCAACAACAGGTTCAGACTTAAACAAGGGAAACTCAGGTTAAATATAAGGAGGAAGTTCTTTGTTTTGAGGCTGCTGAGGAACTGGAACAGGTTGCCCAAAAAAGTGGTGAATGCTGCATCTCTGGCAGTGTTCAAGGCCAGCCTGGACAGAGCCTAGGGTGCCTTGGTCTAGTGTGAGGTGTCCCTGCCCATGGAAGGGGGGTTGGAACTAGATGATCTTAAGGTCCTTTCCAACCCTAACTATTCTATGATTCTATGATTCAAATCCTTCAGATACCGAGGTGCAGTCCTCTGCAGTTGATTCACATATGGGAGCTTCGTTTGCCTCTAGTGCCCAACGATGCAGGAAGCCTTGGCTGTCTTGCTTTATAAGGCTCCCTGAATCTAAAGCTAAGAATCTGAAGGCTTTCATCAGAACTGGCTGTCAGCAATTTTGTCTTCTAATGTCTGCCATGCACATCAGAGTGTCAAGTGCAAACAGCTGTCTCTTGAACCATCCCCCTCATGCCCTGCTGGCACCCTCCATCTCCCTGAAGGCTCCCAGACTGCAGGAGAGCTGCCCCTGTGTCGCTGCCCCGGTCCTTCCAGGGCAGCCCCACTGCAGTGAGGACACCATTCAGTGCCTGACCAATGCCAACAGGAGACATCAGCTTGTGTCCATGCTGTATGTACAATGCAGGCTAGATCAGCATTGGACTGCTGCTCACTTCACAAATATGTTTTTGCTGCAGACTGTACATACAGCAGCAAGCAGCACAGCAGAGCATATTCCCAGTAGGGCAGTCAGCACTGCCGACCCAGCCAGCTTCTATCAATTTAGTGTAAAACTGTACTACAGTCAAATTATTTCTAACAGCTCTTAAAAATTTGGCCCAAATTTTCACAGGGGGATACAAGTGCAGTATTCGGACCAGATGACAAACTTCTCAGAGATTTAAAGCCCCCATGGCAAGGTCCAGGGTCACTACAAACTCCATCAAGGGTCCCCAGCATTTTTCTACACGGCGACACTGTTCTGTTTTCCATTAGACCTGACCATGAAGCACCGAGCTTCTCTTGACAATGCAGCTGCGCATTCAGAGAGACTATATCTTCGCCAGGTGGCAACTGGAATTCTTGGTGATAGAAAAGGCTACAATATAATTAAAAATACACATCTGTTATGAGCCCCAAGCTTATCTCAGAAAGCCGTAATACTTAAGCAGCACACATTAATACAGAAGTTACACTTTGTCTTTAATCAGAACTCATAATTCATTTGAAAGTCCCAGAGGATCCCAGACTGACGCCAGCGCTGAAAATGTGTCATTTGCAATTCTCCGCTGTCCTCTAAAGGCTGTTTCAGGAATTTCAGCCCCGGAGTTTGAACACCAGATTGCTTCTGTTCTGTTGTGCCTGTGTGCTAGAGCGTAGGCCACCGGACGGAAGAAAAGTGGGAGGTTTATGCAAAGCTTCAGCTAGAACCAATGCGAGAGATGGATCTGATCAGAGAAACGGAGAGACCTTGTCTGTGAGGCATGTGATGGCACACCAGCAGCAATGCTGTCTCTGCCAAAGGATGGGATTAACAAGATTGCTGTTATTTTGCCTCCTAATACAGTTTGCTTTGCTGGTGAGGCTTTGAGGTCTCTTAGCACGTCCAGGTGTTGGCTCCGAATAGTAACATGCACCCAAATCAGCATTTTCAGTTTTCCAAAACTTAGAGAGGATAAAAGATCAGTTTCACCAGGCCAGTGAAGACACTGAACAGTTTTCAGGTCTTGTCTCATACTGTTACTGAGGACTGATACTTTCAAACCACAGCTGAAGATACAGATAGAACTTGTATACCTATGTAAACTCTACTCATTCACAAGCTGCCTTCTTACGGGGATGTTTCAGTCTATTAAAAAGCCTTATTCTTGCATTAATCACATTTGCTTGAAACATTATTTTGGCTTGAAAAATTGCTGCATTTACTCTAAGAATGAAGATAAGACTTCTTAAAAGAGTAAAGAAGAACTTAGAAACTCTTAATTATTTTTGAGGAATGGGTCTTTTTTCCACTTGGATTTGTCTGCAGAAAACCACTTCCTCTGTAGCTCAAAGTTAGCCTGATACTGTCCTTCACACTTTCATTACAGCTAAATCACTTCACAATTGATCACTTCCACTGGCAAAAAAGTGTGAAGACATGTATGGAGGGAATTCCATCTGGCCAGTTCTGTTGCCATTCATGTCAGCAGGAATTGAAAAGTCTGAAGATTGTTTTTGTTAAGAAAGGGTTAATGGTTGGACTCCATGATCATAAAGGTCTTTTTCAACCTAATTGATTCTATGACTTTTATAACTTAAAAAATTGATCTTCTTTGATACCTACCTACACCTTTGTACAGTGCTTTTGAGGAGCAATTTATTTATAACAGAGAAAGGTCAAGCCTTAAAATAAGCCTACAATTATATAATTGCCCATTAAGAAACCCTATAGTTTAAGTCACAAGGGCCTGTAAACTTCTTCTATGCAGCTGTTTCTTCTGAGTCACTTACAGTATTGCCCTTTTACAGTCTTAATTAAGGAAACAGTAACATTCATTCTTTTCTTATACTTCCTGGCTACCATCCAATCACTCTTTTTAAAGATATTTCCTATCCTGTTATTAATGTCTGGTTTGCTCCTTTGCTTTGCAGCATCTTTGATTTATTCTAATTTCCAAAAATTTTTGCCCGTGATGTATTGGAACCTGTGCACGTTTCTAACTCTAGGGTAAGTCTGTGCCTGACAGGTACCATTCTGCTGCGGCTCCACCTCTCACAGCTGCTTTGCTGCTTTTCTTCAAGAAGATGAGACATCTTACCTGTAAAAGCATCCCTTCACAAGATCAGAACTGGATTTTGCCTGTTTCTTTAGGGTATTCTGAAGACCTTTTGAAAATGCCTATCATTTTCTTTTATCCATAAGGTCTTGTAGAGTAGATCTAATCAACTGATTGCTCCTGTGGGCAAAGAGATAACCTGGTGGATGAAAATATGGAGGACCTGGATTATGTTGCTTGTAAATCCTGAACCATGCAATGTTAAAGTACAGACGCAATCTGAGCACAGGACTGTTGAGTGTCTGAATGCCATTAGGAGAGTGTTCTGGGAAATTTGGAGGGGGTTTAATGCTGCAGTTACAGTTATTTACAGCTTTGTAAAAGATCCACCTTTCCTACAACTCTTGACTAACAATCTGTCAAGATTTAGAAGTGCATTTGTAAGATCATTTCAACTCTCTTACCTAATTATACCAAGGATCCCAGAACTCACCTAGACATTTGAAAGAAAGAGATGAGGCTGGTGAGGAGAGAAGAAAGCTGAAAGGGAAGTTGAGACATGACTTATTTCATTTATTTTTCAGTGTTTGAAAACAAGAATGACGAAAGGTTTAAGAAGTAAAGTTACTACATGCTTCCTCTTCAGTTGTTTTGGGAAACATCTCCAATTGCTCTTGTAACTAAGTTGTAAATGACTGCTACAGAAGTGCAGCACTTGTTTTGTCTGCAGTGCTGAGGAAACCCCTTTTCTGTAGGGTCCAGTGCCCTATCTATCTGGCACTTTGGAGACAAATAGTGTTGGTTTATGCAATCCATTGTAGCTGAGAAATCTGTACTATATCCTTCTTCTTAGCAAACAAAAAGACATAAAAATTATATTCTTACTGGTCTATTAGCACTTTTATTAATTATGTGCATGCATTTTGTATACACATAAATGTACACAAAGAGTATAAATTTATACTGCATTAGTCTACTTTACAGGAAAATAAAATATTTCAGTTTGTTTATGGCTGTTTTCATAACATAGGTCACAGTTGTCAAAAATATATTCTATTTTGGCCTTAAACTTTGGTTGTGTTAATAAAGTCACAATGGGTAGAAATTTCTGATTTATCAATTACCATTTCCATCCCACATTTTATGTTCTGTATGCTTTTTGTTCTCCTCTAAATGCTGCATCTCCATCTGATGGTTCAATTGCTTGTTTTCCGGAGAATTTTGTTTTCCTAATTTTCTACTCATTACGTTACGCTCTAGTACTTATTTTTACACACCAGCTTGTTAAAGGAAAGTTCTGATTTGCCTTTTTAGTTGCTGTTGTAAGCCTGTCTGTAATTCCCCTCCTTTTCTTTATGCCCTTCAGCACTGTTCAGTAGAAACAAGAGGCAAAACTCAGTACAAATACCCTCCTTTAAGGAATGAATGCAATGCCTTGTCTGAAAGCAAAGCAGAGTACTGTGTTCTTTGCCTCTTTCTTGGCAATTTTGGGAAAAAACTTTAAAGAGCAATAAAGTGGCCTTGACTAATTTTGGGAACATTCCCATTGTAGAACTGAGAGGGATCCTAGATGCCTAGCTACCTTCTTCTTGCGGCATGTATCTCAAATGCAACTAATCAGTTTTCATTCTCCATGGCACTGGAAGATTTCATCATAATCTTATGACAGCTTTTCCCAATCATACCTTTTAATATTCAGACTGAAGATAACAATCCTGCCAATTGCATTTTCCATGCTCTAATGTTTAGCTAACTAGTGTTGTTCTGATGACTTCTGAAGGAAAACATTTAAAAGAATTTGGTCCATGGAGAGCTAAAGTAAACTTAACTGTGCAGTGATAGAAATGTCACTTCCTACACTCCTCAGATTTTTCTTGGTATGTTTTTCTTTCTCTACTCTTTCCTGAGCATCCCTGGTCACCATTTGTTATCTTGCAGGATCTCTGCTCTCTTCTGCCCTGCCCTTCTCTCCTTTTGTGAGCAACTATCCATCACTCCAGTTTCTTTAACCTTCCTGGCCTCTGTATTCATTCTGACCCCTCACATCTCTGATCATCTTTGCCTTTTCACCTGCACTCAAGTTTCTCCTTCTGCACATGTGCCACTCAGGTTTTAGCCCAATGATTTTACGAGAGGGTGTACAATGTCAGGTAGTCAAAGTGCAAAAAGCTAAGGTTGGAACAAAAAGAAGGAAAATAAACACTGAGCGAGACATTTTTGCTGCTTTTCCTGCGGCAGAGAGTAATTAGCAAGTTAACCCTTATGAGTGATCCTGATGCTTTAAAGACTGTATCGTTCTAAGCTAACACAAAGCAGTTATAATATTACATGAGGGAGCCTGGCTTCATACTTTCAAGAGACCAAGTGGTTCATATGTTAAATTTGTAGTATTCCCTGTCAACCTAAAACTAATGCATTTTCATTATATTTTAAAACTGCTGTTCAGCAAGCCCTCAGAGTGATATATGACTGGTTAAATCAACGGCTGCAGAAACTTTTCACTCCGAACAATTACAGACTAAAAGAGAATATTTTGCTTTTGATGTTCATTGTTATCCTTGACATTGAGTAATTCTGGTTTGTTAAATTGGGTAGAGCAGGTGATGGTTACAATGTCCTTTTAGAAAGCGTGCAGAATTAATTTCTTCTGACTTCTGAAACAGCAAGTTCTCATATCTGTCCCTGCTCTACTTACGTCTGCACATCCCTTGCAGCTCTCCCAATTCTTTTTTCGTTCCTCCAATTAGTAGAATCTTATTAGGAATTAAAGTGATATTTTAGGTTTCAAGGAGCCAAAAGATGAATTTTCAAAATTAATCAGGCACTTCCAAGAAGTCTCTGAGCACCTTTGCATGTGTGTGTGGTCATCTCTGAGGCTGCTCATTCATGGGAAAATTGGAATGAGCACAAACGTGTACATCCACAGCTGGCTTCTAAGGTCATCGTTAGGCTGGATTCATGAAATGTCACAGAGGAGTCCAATCTTCAAGTCCAGAAGTTCTAAAATAAGCTTAAGTTTTCTGTCCAGTTATCTCTCTTCTTTTTCAACCATTCATTACCTTTCAACTCGTAGCGCATCAAAAAATTTACATGTGCACTTGAAGTGCATCTTTAATACTGAAAAACATTGTTAAATGTGGCATACTGAAAGTCAGTTTCACACTGACCAAAGATAAGTGGCCTTCTTTGATAGAAATGCTATTTTATCCAGGGTTTGAAAAAAGTTCTGGCAAAATAATAAATGTCCATCTTACATACATGACAGGAAGAAGAGAGAATATGTCCACAGCTAATTTTAGCAAAATAAATCACTTAATTCAGGGGTTTTATAAAGAAAAGTACACTCCTATGTAGAGTTGAGACCTTGGCATTTGTTTAGTGCATCTGGTATAAGAGAAGAAAATCTACAGGGCCTTGAGTGAAAAATAGAATCACTATAATAAAACCAGATTATAATTATATTGTGTCCTTGATCTCCTACCCTAAACCTATAACTAATTCACTGAAAAATATGTTATATTATGAGCTTCTGCATTTCCTAGTGAATGTTTCTAATATTAAATTGCATTGTACTGTACCCTAAAACAGCCAAGCTGCTGCAACTTACAGGAGATTAAACTCTCAAGGGTTGCTTTTAACTTTTTCTTCTTCGTAGTTCAGATTGGTCAAGATATAATTTTTGTGTCAGCAGTACAAATATCCCTGTAGTTTAAAAGAATACAACATTAATACTTTCCCATTCTTCTCCTTTTAATATATTTATGATATTGGTAGCACTGCATGGAGAGACTTTCACCCCAGGAGAGCTTTGTATATTGTTGACATCCTGAGGTGGATGAAAATTTCATGAGAGAATCATAGAACGGTTCGGTTTGGAAAGGACCTTAAGCTCCTCCAGTTCTTACCCTCCTGTTATGGGCAGGGACACCTTCCACTAGACCAGGTTGCTCAAAGCCCTGTCCAGCCTGGCCTTGAACACTGCCAGGGATGGGGCAGCCACAGCTTTTCTGGGCAACTTGTGCCAGTGTCTTACCACCCTCACAGGGAAGAATTTCTTTCTTATATCTAATCTAAATCTACCCTCTTTTCCTACGATTCTCTGATTATCACTAACATTGACCATAGTAGATAAGCAGTTTAGAGTTTAAAAAGTAAAAAGGTAAAAGTGCTATGTTTCTCTTTACAAACACACCTGAATGGCACTGCTGCCACCCACTGCAAGGTAAACCACGCATTCGGTCGCAGCACAAGGAGCTTGTCAACTTTTGCACTAAGTACACACACATTACATAGAATTCAGTTTTGGTTTTGAGGTACAAATGAAATGTAAGACAATTTCTCTCTCACTTCTGTTGGAATTCCTGAATCCAGCAGCCTGACAGAGCTGAGGCTGCCACAGCTCTATGGCCCCAGGTCCAAGCAGTAGCAAGGCTCAGGATGCATCCCTCACAAGTACATGCACACGCACACATACACATCACAAGTATATATACATCACTGGCCACACAGGTCAACCCAGACAAACACAGAGAGCACCCACGTGAACACAGGCAGCACCAATGGTCTCACCCTGCTCCCCTCTCTAGCTCAGCAGGGTGTAGATACAGACACATATTAGTGGGAATCTACCTCTCACTAAACATATAATGTATATATTTTTTACTCATTTTTATAAGTACAATGTTGTTCTGCACCAGGAGGTCAATGAGAGAAAGAGTGTGCAAGGTTCTTCTAGATCTCAGTAAGAAACACTTAACAACAAGTAGCTTAACAAAATAGCTGGATTAATATGACAGAGTAAAACGAGGAATATAAATAGGATAAGAAGATGAATACAGGTAACAAAACTCATATCCATTCAGATGCTGGGCACTCTGATTTTGTGGAGCACGGGGTGGAATCTGAATGCATTTTCCCATGCTGCACTGCACAGGTCCCATTCCTGGAGGGTTTCCTTCTTCCCATGCCCTGGGCACACAGGATGGGCTGGCATAGGGTACTCCATCAGGTTCCCATACAGCAGCTACTCATGCTGACATTCAGGCTGCTTAAGCCTCAGATATGAGGGCCAGCAGAGCAAACATGTCTGTCCAACATCACCAACTCCTTGAATACACCACCTTCTGCAAGGCTCATGGTACAAATGTGGATGTCTCCAGTAGCTGGGCTTTTACACACACAGCCCAGTCAGCAGCTGACCCTTGGATTTCTCACCTCCAGATGCACCCATCCTTTCACTGGTGTCTGAAATTGCTGGCAGTGCAGGTACACCTCTCATCTGTGATCCCACTTGAGCGGCTGCACTCAGACACCCATCCCACGAAGGAAAAGGGAAAGGGATTTAGTAAGAAGACAGGACAGGCTGTACTCATCAGGTGAAAGGCAAGGCTAGAAAAACATAACGAGCAGCACCCTATTTGTACAACTGTCCCTCTTAATCTGCTTACCCCACTATTTCCCCCCACACTTTTCTCCTTCCAAAATTGCCTCTGGGTCACCTGATTAAATTGCTGCTGAAGAAGAGAAAAGGGTGAGTTGGTTTTCCCAGCATTCTTTGTTGGATGGCTGCTCTGTGCAGTGAAGCATTTCTAGGGACATCATCCTGGAGCACAGGTAACTGGGCAGCTCTGTTGGCACTTCTGTTGCAAGAGCTTTATGAAGTCAGTGTTCTCCTTCATATTGAAGTCTTTCATGAGAGCCACACGCCTTGGGTTGCAGAGAAGCAACACTAGGTAATGCTAACAGTGCCCCAAAGAGGGAAGACCCAGCTGCAGGTGAAGGTAAAGAATAAATCCACAAAAGGAAAAATAAAAAATGGCTGAAATGGACATAAAAAAATGAAAGATGACATTGCTGCTCTCATCCACGTCCAGGGGCTCTTTCAGCACAGCTGGTCCAGTTACTTCATGCCAGGGATTCAGAATCTTCCCCACAGCCTGAAAGTCAAATAGGGTCTGAGAGGGGTGATAGCTGCTCTCTAGGTGCAGGTGCAGGAAAACCAGTCTCCAAGCAAGAGAGAAGAATGGATGCCATTGCCTGAGAAACTGGAGATCTCAGGAGCTGTTTCTATACACTGCCACTGCAGCGCTCGACAGTGAAAGGTGATCTGAAATCACCTTTCAAATATTTATTGATGCTTCAAGTCATAATCTTCTGCTCTGATGTTGGTGCTCTCATATAATTTAGTATGACATTGCTGTAAATTATTTCAAAGCCTAAAGGATGATTTAAAGTATCCACTGCTCAACTTTCGATCCATTCTCTTGCTGAGAATCCGGTTCTAACAGTATAGAGCCAACAGACAAAGATACACCCTTTTGTTGGCATGTATTTTTCACTGCTCAGTCCTAACTGAGAAGAAGACACTGGTGTTCACACAGTGAGGAGCACCAAGGACAGTGGCAGGTCCCTTCAGGTTCAGGTATTCTGCGTCCTGCGTTCAGAACATCCCCCTTAGCCTGGCAGTCACAAAGCAACTCCTGCAGCAGTGATGACTCTTCCCATACTGATGGGTCTCTGCGGAATCACCTCAAATTGATCTTTCATAGCACAGCCACAACTACAGGTTTCCTGTGTACTGGTGGATTCATTTTATCGGCAAATGGAACTAAGCCTTCCTCTGGAACTTGTCCTAGAACTTGGAACTAGTTCTGACTACGTGCCTGTGGATTGTCTGATAATACATGGGATCATGTAACATGTCTCAAGGCAATGGCCAAAAGAGTGCTTATTCAGGTAGAGTTTTTTTTTCCAACAGTTTTGGCCAAAACCCAGTCACATAAGCTCTGTAGTTCTTTCAGACTTTACCCTCATCTTTCCTTTGGTACACAGAGTAAAACTGTCTTCAGAGTCCACATTTTCTTACAACCGAAAAGCTGCCTGCAAGTACCCCCATGAAGGTAGCTGCACAAGCAGGTCCTTGAAGAGCACTGGGTTAAAAGCCTTATGTGTTTTACTTAACAAAAGCAAGCACTCCAAGGCCTGCACAGTAACAGGAATCGTCATGTCCAGAGGGCAAACCTGCTAGTCCAGAGCTGCAAGTTGGTGCATCATCCCCATGATGCACTTCCATCATGACTGAGAGCAGCCTCACCTGCATGACTTGGGAGGTGTCTCTGCTTCCTGGGAGTTCAAGCAGAGTAATGGCAAAAGAGGCCACAGACATGGTTTATCTGAGGGTAACTGTTAATCAATGAATTCCATACAACCCTAAGTATACATAAGACTCATACAAAACCCCTATAATGGGTAGGGATATGTAAAACAACAACCAGAAGCTTCTCCTTTATTACCTGTGGAAAAAAATCATAATCTTTCAGTTACGAAAAGCAAAATACTTGTTGAAAGATAATTGTGTTTTTATTTTTCTAAGCTTGCACTTGTGGAACATAATAAATGACCTGATATATAATGACAACTTTGCAAAAGAAGAATTCCCCTCTCCCCAACATCTGGACAGCAATATATAAATATTTACAATGAAAAAATAGGGAAGGGAAAAGAATGAAGTCAACATGAGCCAAGTCAGTTTGCTTCTACACATCCTATTCTGAACATCAATTATTTCATTCAATTCAATCTTAACCAACATCTTCCTTTAACAGTACTGAGGCTTTAACTTCATTTTTTAGACCTTATGTGCAACAAATACACTCCTGGTCTGCTTCTATAGTTTTCTCCTGTACAGTAACCATAGAATTTCCCTACTAGAGTTTTTCATTTCAGTTTGTTAAGTTTGAAAACAACAAAAAATTAAATAGAAGTTTATGTCTCCTGATACAAAGTTTCTCACACAGTCAAACACATCACAACACTGAAAAAAAATCAGCATAAAGAAATGCTGTATAGCTTCTTAACAGGGACATTAGGTCCGGGTCCTCATCTGCTGGCTTTAACAAAAGCTCTCTTCAAATAGAACTAGTACATATAGAAAAAATAACCTTCTTATTTTCTTGTTAAAAAAAGGAAAGGGTGCTTTCTATAAACAAAAGATGTGATTTTCTTGACACAGATATAAGTTACAGTGGAGAGAGCTCAGAAAGCTTCAAATTAAACTGGCAACTTTTTAAAAGGATGGTTTAAGAAGTTGGTTGGAAGAGGTTTTATCAGCCCATTTAGTCTGGCAATTCTAGAAATGTCTGTGTAGAAAAACCCCTACTTTTTTTGCTTTCTGCTATACAGTGTCACACAATCACATGACCAAAAAAAATGTTGCCTACAGAAATGGTAGACACCAATCACACACGATATGGTGGTACTATGTCAACACCGACTGCCTTGTCCAACAAGAGGTTCAACATCCTTCGGATACCGAGGTGCAGTCCTTCACAGTTGTTTCACATATGGGAGCTTCGTCTGCCTCTAGTGCCCAGCGATACACGAAGCCTTGGCTCTCTTGCTTTATAATGTTCATTGAAGTCCAATCTAAAGCTAAGAAACCGAAGGCTTTCATCAGAACTGGTTGTCAGCAGGACCAAGAACTGTTGGACGATTCCCTGAAGGAGAAAGAAAAAACAAAGAGATGTCAGTAGTGTGTTTTGCACAGGGATGTCAGGTGGTGTCCAGGCCTGGCAATGAGCAGAGGGAATCCAGAAATGGCAAGCACAAGGATTTATACGCAACTGTTAGCAAACCAGTTATCATGGATTAACTCTTTCTGCAAAATCCCAGAGCTTCACTGTCTTCAAATGTCTACCACGCACACCAGACTCCAGCACAAACAGCTCTGTCTTTCAAACCACCCTTGTTGTTCCCTGCTGTCACTCTCCATCTCCCTGAAGGTGCTTGCAGGGGAGCTGTTGCTGTGCTGCTGCCCTGGCCCTCCCAGGGCAGCCCCACTATTCAGAACAACAGGCCAGGACACTATTCAAGACCTGACCCATGCCAACAGGAGACTTCACCTTGTGTCCATGTTGCATCTCAAATGCAGGCCAGATCAGCATTAGACCACTGCTCACTTTACAAATAAAGTATTTGATGTAGGTTATACAGCAGCAAGCAGCACCCCAGCACAGCAGAGTATCTGCCAACTAGGGCAGTCATTGCTACAGACCCAATAGCTAGACTGTAAGCATTTGGAGCAGCTCTTCAGTGAAACTTGCACTCAGCATGTGGAAGGCGTGCTTCTGGAACCCATCTTCCTGTTCGGATCTAGCCAAGGAGCTGCAGAAGTTCCACAGCATATAGGAAAGAAGAGGACTCTGGGAGCATGGGAAGACTCACTTGAAAAGCTCACTCCTCATCTCCACTAAATGCTAACATGGACACATCCATAACTAGAGCACTCCATTACTTCCAAAGATGACCAATGATGGCCAGGGAAGTTCTTCAAGGAAAATGCAAAAAAAACCCGCAAAAAGTAGGTTCCAGCAAGAATAAGTCCAATCAGGCAAAGCTAAACTGGCAACCTGTGGCAATCCTGTAGGGTACAAAAACCACCACCTGCACTTAATTTGGCTCCATATTCCTCGGGAAGGGAGAACTGCAATACTTGAAGCCAGGAGCAAATCCCTCCCAGAACTGAAGTCCTTGCATCAAAGCTCAGAATCCACACTTCCCTGAAATCTAACAGCTGATATTTCTGGTGAATGGGAGCTTTCAGAATTAGATATAACACATTAAGAAAAAGACAGAATAATTACCACTGAAGAAGACAGCCTGTGCATGATCGCCCAGTTTACCCATCTCAGTGCACTTAAAATTAAGTGTTAAGCCCTTAATAAGGCCCCTTTCTGTAGTCTTTAACAGCAGTGACTTGCAAAGATGGTGAGAAAAAGAAATGGAATGCAGAAGGATTCTTTTTTTTTCCAATTACACCAGATGATAGCTATTACTTCAATTGCTGAAGGAGAAGTTACATGAAGAGACTATTCCCCTTTGTCAGGGGAACATACATGATCGCAAAACCTACTGTCTACTGAGGAACAGTAAATACAGGCTTCTAAGTAAAGAAGCAAAAAATTAAGAACTAAGATCAACAAGCTGCAAACACAAATATAGAAATTGCACCCACTCAATATTTTATTTCTATATATCAAAGCTCATCATCCATATCGAAAAAAAATATCTAAGGGGCACCTGGTAAAAATGAGTGAGTATTCGCAGCTGTGAGCACATTTTGGGTATTGAGTCTCGAAATTCTTTCATCCTCCTGCTCTCTTCTTCATCTTCTGATGCAGTTACACCCCACTTTCCCTACAGAGAGAACAAATAAGTTAAGAGGTCAAGTGTCACATGATGAAAATTGCTAACTGGGACAGCTTCTACCCAACTGACCTATGTTTATACAAACCATCCACTGCCATAGGAAGACAAATATGGAGCCTCTAATATTGAAACTATCAGTCCCCTCAGTGGTTGGTACAGCACACAAAAGGACTCTGAGGTTAGCAAGCAGAAGAGTCCAACAGCAGCACTGCCTGTCCCACAGGCTGACAGTAGTAAGGCAGGCATGGAGCTATGGCATTTTCTGCAAAAAGGTGCTGAATATTAAAACCACTTCTATTTCTTTCTCCTAAAAGGGCCCTAGATTTCTCATCCTCCAAAGCTCTCTAGAGAATCTACTGACCTAGAGGTTTTGGACAAGAGAAAAATGAAAAACACCATTCAGCAGTTTTGTTTTAAATCGCTAGCTATGGCTGATGACTTTAACATTTGTCCCAACTACATCTCCATTTTTGCTGTACCTTTACATGACACCTAAAATCTGTGTATCAACAGACAAGTGTATCTGCCTCAATTAATTTTCATGTTTTAGTAATATTCTTACCGTACCTCAAGCTCACGCTGTTTTTTCCTCTCTTCAAATTGCAACCTCAGCTGCAACTCCTCCAAAGCAGCTCTGTACATTGCATCTTGGGCATTCTGGAGCTCAATGATCTGATCAAAAACAGCTCGAAGCTGGTTGAGAAGTACCTGTGAGACAGTTAAGCAACAAAACAATGAAACAGTTGTACAGCAAGTGTTCTAATTTACTACCATCCCTCAGAACATGAATAAATTAAATCTTTTTACACACAGCTAGACAGACAGTTTTGCAAAGCCCTAAGTCAACTGTTGAATGATCACACAGCCTCTTAGGACCAAAAGCAACTGGCCCACATTGCAACTAGTTTTATGATCAGCATCTGTGCTGCGGATGATGTACAGAGCATACCATAATAAGGTCTTTTACCAGAGAAAGAAAACTTTTTCCCTTGCTTCTGTAACATAAGAGGCGGTGGTTCCTTAACATGTAAGCCAAGATCACAAAGATACAACCTAATGCAAAGGAGAAGTCTTACCCTGGAATCACTATCCAGCAAGCACCGAGCTATGATTGTGTCTAGAAAAACTTCATGAGCTGCAATGATGTGATCTAAGTCCTGCGCTTGTTGGACCTTGTTCCAGAGTTCATCCCACGAACATTCAAGCACCTGGAGCAACGATTCAGGATTTGGCTGTTCTGATTTGCTAGACAACAAACTCTTTGAAATTTAAGATACACAACACATACAGAATATTAAAAGTACTTAATTTTTAGGCAACTGATTAGGTGGCTAGAGTATACCTCAAAAGTAATGTAATACTGCATTTGATGAATGAAATGGACCATTTCTGATGCCAGAACGTGACACTGATGCAGCACCCCAGAAAGCTCTGTAAAAAAATCCAGAGATCACATGTTAAAGACCGCAAGGACAGGCAGAGCCATCAAACCAGTTTTTTCTACCAAACAGAATACTTCCATAAAACAGCCACTCATCTTGGATGGCAGAAGCAACACTGGCTGGCAAAAGACAAGCAAACAACATTGCACAATTTACTCCTAGAAAATGTGAGCCAAAATACAGTTAACGTCCCATGTGTTCTTTTGGTTGAAGATCTGAGGCCACAAATTTGCAACTGGTTCTGGGGCCCCTCACACCTCTTACCATCAGCCTTTAAAATGCAGAGAGTGTATTTTTGCACTACTTGGCTACACTGAGAACAAAAGAGAGGGTGGTTCTGACAGCAGTAGGGAATTTGTGGCTCATGGTCCAGGTACAATTCCTTGAGCCATAACAGAGACCAACAGGCAAATCACTAATGGCATCAGCTGCTCACCAGCAAGAAAGGGGACCACTGTTGTGGAAGGGTAGTATCAAGATAACTATCAACTTGAAAAATTCTCTGGAATGAAGATACTCAGACTTCTGGAATCAGGAAGATATCATAGAATAGTTAGGGTTGGAAAGGACCTTAAGATTAGTTCCAACCCCTCTTCCATGGGCAGGGACACCTCACATTAACCATGCCACCCAAGGCTATGTCCAACACGGCCTTGAACACCGCCAGCGATGGAGCATTCACAGCTTTCCTGGGCAACCCATTCAGTGCCTCACCACCCTCACAGTAAAGAATTTCTTCCTCATATCCAATTTAAACTTCCCCTGTTTAAGTTTAAACCCATTACCCCTTGTCCTCTCACTAAAGTCTCTAATGAAGAGTCTCTCCCCAGCAACCCCACAGCCCCCCTTCAGATATTGGAAGGCTGCTATGAGGTCTTCACGCAGCCTTCTCTTCTCCAGGATGAACAGCCCCAACTTTCTCATCCTATCTTCATACGGGAGGTGCTCCAGTCCC
>JANRGW010036226.1:0-17611 GCA_024733675.1 Psilopsiagon aymara
GGGAAGGGGGGGCGGTGGCCGCCATCTTGGGCGCTGGGCAGCGAGCGGCGGCGGGCAGCGGCGGGTGAGTTGCTCCGAGCCGTCCTCTCGGTCTTCGGCTGCCTGTGGGCACTGCTCCCCTTCTTCCAATGGCCTCCTGTGGCCGGGCTCTCTCTGGGACCGCGCTCGGGCGGGGGCCGAGCTGCTGCAGCTGGCGGTTCCCTCGGCGCTCGCCGTGGGTAGAGATCCGTGGGCCTACCCCGTGGGGCGCGGTGCAGCTCTGACAGGTTCGGGAGGTGCTCCTGCAGAGCGAGGGTCCCAGCCGGCTGCCCCCGGGGACGGGCACGGGAGCCGCCCTGGAGCCGAGCCGCGAGAGAAGCGGGGCTTCACTGGGACGGCTTTTCCTGAGACCCCCGTGGTGGGGAGCTGGGCGACCCCAGCCCCGCCGAGGCTGACTCACCCACTTGCATGTTGTTTGGGGTTGAAGGGCTTATTAATTGTTTCTGCTAATCAGCTAGCTCTTTGGAATACCTGGGGTGGCTTCCCTACAGTGCTGAACCGGGTGAGGGTGGGGACGGAGTCAGGCTCTGTGTGGCACAGAACACCAAGGGAAGGCCTGCACTGATGTGCTAGGTCAGCCTGAGCAAAGGTCTTATCATTGCATCGGGCAGGAACTTCCCCGAAAATGATTTGCCTGTGCTACAGGTGTAAATGTGAATTAGCTAGGTTATGGCTCGCACCCTCTAGCTTCCTCCCTGGAAAACCTGCTGTGGCAGAATGAGGTGCTGCTGATGGTAAACCGTGTTTGTTCTGAGGCTTAAAACGGGCCCTTGTCCGATGGCTCTTCTAGGTGCATTTCCCTTCATCCCTGGGCTAGGTTTTTGGATTCAGTAAAGCTGCAGGAAACACAACCTGTGTTTATCATCCAGTGCAGTTGACTTCTTTCCCCACTGGGAAATGACTTGCTTATGATCTAGTGTTCTACCCATAAGCTGTGTGATTCCATGATCTATCTTCTGCTTGCTTTAGTATGACAAAGCTGCTTTCAAGCTTTGGCCTCAGGCTGCCAAAATCTGAGTCTGGAACTTTCCCAGATAGGTGAGTCTGGATGGCTTCTAGGGCTTGGAAGCCTAGGTATTACAAGTTTCTGACTGCATACAGGCTCATGTGGTGTCTTGTTGGGCAGCGTTTGCTTAAATGCTGTCAGAGCTGTAGCTACTGATTTTTGCTATTGTAGAAGCTGTACTTGTCCCTGTGACTTTTGCTTGGAGGGGCAGTCTGATGCTGCCAAACTGTTTGCTTACATATTTTCTCCGTCAGAAGGGAAGCATCACTCTTCTGTAGGAAGCACCATGCTATTGACATCTAGTGGCAGAGATACCTGCCCATCTTTGGGCTGCAAACTGGCTTTGTTCCAGGGAGAGCATTTGAGATATTTTTTTGAAGGAGATTGTGGCTTGCTGCTTCCTCCTCCTGAGAGAGCACAACTATGGCCTTTGAAGAGTTGAGTCCTGAGGCTGTGAAGGGTTATATCTTGAGTTCTTTGGAACACAGATGACTGGAACTCCAGCTTGATGGTATCTCTTTGGATAGAATGGGAACAATCACTAAACAAAATGGGCTTTGTAAAGAAGCTTCCTGTGACCCTAGTTAAAATTTTCTTGTCTTATTCCTGCATCAGAAAAAGATAAACCCAAGACTGTTGTTTGCAGCACAATGTCTCGCACTGATTTTCTAAGCTTATACTACTGAAGGCTATTCAAGTATTTAAAGGCTCTTCTTAGGGTCACCTGGAGGATGGACAGAAGTATACCCTGGGGTGCCAGAATATAGTTGATCTGTATGGCAGAATCAGCTTCTCTCCTTTAGTAAATGACCTGCAGAGTCAAAAGTAGCCAGCAAGCCATATTTATTACTTTGATCTCAGCAGGAGGTTTGCAGCTTAGCTAGAAGCTTGCAGGTTGAGGCACAGAGTGTGTAATGCAGTTATCTGCTCTACAGTAGCAGGAGAGAGTGAGGAGCATTAGGGTACCTAGACCACTACTGGTCCACAGAATATAAGCTCTTACTCGATGCTCAGTCTCTAACCTCTTCTGTTAGAAGATGAATGGAATGCAAGTTACTGTACAGGTTTCTAGCTCAAGAGTGAAAAGCAAGCAGAAGATGCTTCAGACTGATTTTAAAAGTGCCTTGGAAGAACTGGTAGAAATGAAAGAAGGCGTTGGGCTGTTCAGGAAAGGTTGAACTCAAGGTGGGAAGGTGTGGTGTTGTTCCTGCAGTGTTTTACCAGAATAAGGGAGCTTTTCGTATTTTCCTGTGTCAGCATTTGTCTCTCGCTACTCTACAGACTGGCTGTGTGCAGTATGGCATGCAGAAGTAGACCGTAGGAGGAGAACCTGGTAAGAGCTGAACATGCTTCTCTTGCTGCCCACTGGTTGTGGGGATTTATGGGATTGGGTTTAAAATAGGAACAGTTTCTCTGAAACTGATGGGTTTATCTCAGTAGTTCTTTAGCTCACGGTATGCCTCTTAATTAAATTATGAAGCCTGTCTTCCCCAGGATGAAGTGATTGCAGCTCCTCTTGTTGAAAAGCAAGTGCAGCCCATGGCCTCATGGAAGGTGGCTAATGCAGCCCTCTAAACAAAGCTTAAATGCTTGGATTAGCTGTTGGGGTGATGACATCGTTGTAAGCTGTAAGCCTTCTGGTTTGATAATGGCTAGCCTGAAACGACTGGTTTTCTGAATAGCTCCAGTTTGCCAGAGCAGCCTGACTAGTCCCCCTCCTGTTTCAGTTGTTGTCGCTTGTCCAAGATCATACTGATTTCTGGAATGCAGAAACTGTTATAGTTGGTAGCTTATCCTTAGCTCTGGGTGAGAGCTGCAGTACCACTCGTGGCTTCTTCCTGGAGAGAGCTCTAGCAGCTAATGCACCTTGAACTGCTTAGTTAGCTAAGCTCATTAATGCACAGAAGTCTTACTGTTAAGTCAGAACTCAAACTTTCTTTTAATAGACTGCTAAATGGGTTGGTTGATTTAGACTAGCTTATTAGCTGACTTGTGATTGCTGTTTCCTAGGTGTGCTGCATAGAATGGAGAAATAAGCATTCCTGGTTTTAATCAAAGTGATGTCTGTACTGCGGAAAGCTCCTGGCCCCTCACTCCTTATGGGGCTGACAACGCCCAAGTAGCTGGGTCTTGGGCTCACTACCGATCATCTTGTGCTTATTTGTATTCTGTACTTGATGGCACAGGGAATTTGATGATGCTAACAGCTTGTCTTAAAGTGGGGCTGTAGCCAGAATGGCTTCACAGGTGAGCAGGAGTCCACTCAGCTCTGCTGATCAAGTGCCAGTGGGTTGCTCTGTCAGTGACTGAGTTGAAGGCATCTTTATCTTTCCCTGGACTGTCTTGGTTATTGTCTCAGCTAACCTGCTGCAGACTAGCTTCTGGGGCTTTGTCTAATGTGTCAGGGTTTGAGCGAGGGATATTCCCTAATGCACATCACCTGCACAGCATGAGAAGGACATGATTTGAGTATGCTTGATTCTTTTAAGAGCATGCATGGTACCATGGCCGTCATTGTAGATCCAGCTAATCCTGCTGCTTTTAAGTGGTGTAACTACTGGAATGCATTCAAATCCACATGCCAGTATTTGCATTTTATCCAGGTTCTTTTTTGTAGCTGGATATTTTAATGCTGTTACTTTGTCACAGTTGCTATAAAGATGTATTTTAATGCTCTGACTTTCACTTGAGTGGGATGGCATTTCAATCTAGCCTTAATTCTTAGTGGGCTTATAAGAATGTCTAAGTATGTGGTCTGTATGTGATGCTCTTCATGATTCTTCCTTTCTATTTATGGGTTGCAATAGACATTATGGGAATGCAAGTACTTGGCAGCAGAGTAGGAGGCCTTAGGTATTTGTAGGAGCAGTATTCAGATGATAGAGCTTACCCCTACCCCAGTAGTTAGCTGCTTGAAGAATGCTGAGTGTACTGGGAGAGAGGCCTGTTCCTAAATTAAGGTGATTACTCACCACATGGTGTGAATTCAGCATACTTGGAGGGGGGTCTTCTTTGTACCTTAACTGGAATAAATTCGCCCATACTACAAGTAGAAAGCAGGGCTGTAGGTAGCAGTGTGGGGTTGGTTACCATATGTTCAAGCTAGTGAAACAGGAGTGGAGCTGGAAAGCTGTAGTAATGCAGTTGATGGACCATTAACTCAAAGGCTTCAGCTGGAGTCATCTTGTTTTCAAGACACTTAGTGATCAACAGTTGAAGAGCAGTGGGTTTTGCTCTTAAACTGTCTTGCAATCGGCTATTAGCCCGAGGAGACTCAAAACCAGTGTAGGGCAGGCTCCCTAGAAAAGACTCACTGTGGAGAGGAGTAGAGTGAGTCATTGAAAACTGATTGAGCAATGCTGTGAGCTTTCTGAGTCATTTTGCTTATGCACAGAAAGCAGATGAACCCATCTCCTGTGGTGGATTTCATATTCTGGGGCCTTCTGATTCCAGCAGCCATGAGTCACTGAATGTCAGTCTCAGACTAATTTGAGCCCTGTTCTCTGCAGTTCTTAACCATTGCAAACGCTAGGATCTTTCCTTTTCAAAAAGGAAATTAGAGGGAATTTAAAGATCTGAAAACAAAACTATGCATTGTTTAAAATGTGTGAAAGATCATACCAACTGTACCACTAAAAACCTCATTCTAGTTGTAACCTTGAAATGAGTCTGTGAAACTTGTACAGAAACACAAATGAGGATCAAAACAAAGCAGGCTTGTTTTCACTGCAGTCACTTCAAGGAAAGCCATTGTCATCTTAAAGAGCCATTCTTCTTGCTAAGCTTTAAGCAACTTTCTTTTGCATGCTGCCCTTTGTATAGATTTCCTCTCATCTGTTCATATATATCTGGGCTAGTCATTTCACCTCTTGAGTGTCCATCTGTGTGGACATGCTCCCATTGGCTGATGGAAGTAACTGTAGTGGGGAGGGAGCGTGGTCACTTTCATCTTGTGGATCTTGTGTCTGGGAGGCATGTAATGCAAGGCTAGAGCAGAGGACTGGGCTGTTGTCAGTATTCCATTGTCACTTCCATTGTGGGCAAGCTTGGTGAAGGTTGTCTGAGAGAATACCACTCACTGGCTGCTGTGCTTGCAAAGCTTGGAACTCTCAGGATGCTGGACTGCAGATGTTGAACAGAGCAAGGCAAATCTGCTTATAATTGAGTTCAATGTTTAGTGCACTTGAGACCGCTTTGGCCCCTGATGTCATTAGTGGGAATGCAGCAAGAAATTTATACTGCATGTGTCCTTCAATTGCTGCAAAGACCTGACATCACCGGTGGAGTTGGTTTAGCCCATGTGGCTCTTTAATGTGAAATTAAGCTGTTAGGTTAGGGGCCAACTCTGTGTGGAAAGTTTGAAGCCTGAACTTAGCTCCCAGTGTGTTTGTACAAGGAAGCAGCCTAGCATTTTACTTACATTGACAAATAATTTTTTAAAGACTAAAAGCGCTTGAATCATGTTGTGTCCACTCTCCATCTAATACGTTTTAATTAACATACAAGATAAGCAAGCAGTTGACTCTGCTGCCTTAGTAGTGTGATACCATTAAAAATGCTGATGTTTTCACCTGTAACTTAAGTGAAACTGTTAGAGCATGTTCTAACTTAACCAATGAGAAAGCATAGCCTCATTATCTCAATCAACCTTTAAAGCTTGTACATCTTCCCAAGAGGTTTTCAGTGTTTAACGCTCAGCTTGATCAGCAGTCTTCTGCATGCTTTGTGGTAATGTAGTAAATACTCAGATCAATGCTTTTTCAACAAGCAATTGGCTTATTATGCTTTGTCTTGTATGTGCTATGTTTGATCCTGTTGCTCATCAAAGCAGACATTTCCTTTGTGCTAAAAATAGTGAAACAAATAACTTAAGCAGTATTAAAACCCAAGAGGGGTAATTTTGTTTGTTTGTTTTAAGACTAGGATATGCTTTCTAGGAATCTTCTGGAACAGATTTGTTGGATTTGTGATCCAGCTTTGACCAGTTATGTAAGCTTCCGTGGAACTGTTCAATGCAATGTAAGTCTTAATTTGGTTACAATAGTCCCTATCTGAACGTGGAAGCCAGTAGTGTAGCAGTCTGAGAAGACATCTCATGTGGAATGAAAAAATACTAATTAGGGAAGTATTTCCTAGAGTGGGCAACAAATTGCTTTTGTCACCACAAAGGTTCTAATTGTTTTTATCATTTGGCCTGTGTGAATGACCTGAAAAATGTTAGCTGAATTACAGCTTCTCCATCTGCCAGGCTTGTTGGGCAACCTCATTTGAACAGATATTCCCTGTGTTTTGGGTTTTAGCACTCCACCTTAACCTTTCAGTTGTCTCCTGCATGCCTGTTATAGTGCTGTGTATATTTCATGTCCATGGTCATGAACGTGTGGTACAGCCACTTCCTTACATTTGAGAACCTGGCTTGTTCTGTTGATGAACTGGATTATCTCCATCTTCTGGCATAGGGATGCTGCCCTTGCTGCCAGCTACACTGTATAGCCTCAGTCCCTCTATGTGGGGCAGTGAGCAGCTACAGGAAGCTTTTCCCAGTACATGGGAATCTCAAACTGTGTGATGCCTTTGTCTTAATAGGTTTGGCTACAGAGTCTTATCCTGGAAGGAAATGAAATGCTTGTATCCTGAAGTTACAAAGTGTCACTAATAGGAATGGAGGAAAAACACATTTGAAAGCCTCTTCTGTGCTAGATAGAGTCTCAGACATCAAAAAATGTTAATGACAGTGCCATATGAAGACACTGACAGGGGCAGCAGGCAGCCTGTTAATAGCTGGAGACACTTGGTCAACAGAGTGTGGGAGGAAAAGCCAGGAAGCTCACTATTGAGCTCTGGGAAAACTGCCTGTTTGTCTGTTTCTTGCGATTTGGACTTAACAACTGACTTTTTGATATTTTTTTTCCCCTTTTAATGAGCAGAAGCAGCTATCTGGTAACTGAGGTCCTGTAGCTGGGAAGTATGTGTAATGTTATTCTGAGGACTCACTAGGTGTAGCTAAAATCGTTGGTGTAAAGGCTTATGAAATTTAAAGTTCCTTTGTTGTTGTTCTGCAATTCAAAGTAGAGGCTGCACCACAAGTCTTATTTTAGAGCAGAACTCATGTCTGCAGCAGCTCCTTCAAATGGACAGCTAATTTAGTTTCTTGACCATAACTTCTAGAGAGTATATTACTCTTAATGCTCTGAGCTTCCACCCTGGAAGTTCTTTTGGCCCTTGATGTGAGTTGCTTTTGGTTTTTTCTTTTTCTTTTTTTTTTCCTCCTCTGTTTTTTCCCCCCTGACCTTTGAGATGGTCTGGGGCTGGGTCACTTTGACTTCATTCTGCAGTGTTCCTGAGCAAACACATATCAGGTCACTGTCAGCATCTGTTTGTAGGCTGGCCTCTCCCTATCCTTTCCACCCACCCCGGACAAGTGGGTGTAGGCAAACCCACCCTAAAAGCAGTGAAGAGATGGTTGGTTATCTAGTGCTCTGCAGTGCCAGAGCTGAGAAATACTTATATGATCACTCCAAGACCTAGTCAGGAGGCTTGCCCTGTCACATCTGTGGTGCTGTTCTCTGGACTAAGCCAACCAAGTGGTTGCTAGAGTAGGTATTACAACTTGGACCTAAGTGACTAGGATTGCATATGACTACAATCTTCTTTTGAAGAAGATTAGCAGTCTAAGAGGGTAACCTCTGAGGCATTAGCCCCCAGTTGAAGTGGGTCCTGGTTGCGATCTTCCTCTCCAATGGCTCCTTGTGGCCAAACTGCTCTCAGTTTGGACTCTGAAGTGTTTCTCAGTTCTGGTGCTAGGGATCAGCAAAGGCTGCAATGTTGCTCTCTAAAAACTATGTAAAAGCAATTATAAACTAAGGTGTACTTGCTGCAAAGGACACCCTGCCCTGCCCTACAGTGGTAAGTTTAGTGACTCTTCAAACACTTGTGTGAACTCTCTGCAGGAATATTTACTATGCATTGCATCTGATCTGTGGCTCAGTCACTGGGGAGATAGATGCTTTATAATAGAAATAAAGGGTCTTTGACTTGCTTGTTATTCCAGGCTTGTTTTTTTCCTTGCATTCAGGAGAATAGACCAGATACTAATACTTGAGGCTTGATCCATCCATGCTGATGAGTGGAATGAGATGTAAGTCTGAATATATTTTGGTGCTAATTTTAGGCTTCAGTCCTGGCTACAAATTGCTGTTGCATTCAGAGCCTCATGTGTTACTGGATGTACAGTAGCAGTAGGTCCTCACCTAGACCTCAGCTCTTGGGTTGCTTCAGACGTGCTCAGGAAGTTGCTCAGGTGGATCTCTGTCAGGATTCCTGTGGTGGCTCCTTAGGTCTTGAACAATGCAGTAGGCTCCTTCATTGAGTCCTTTGGTGTGCCCCTGAGCAGCAGTTCTGCAGCAAACGTGAGGGAATGCTGACCAGAGAGACTGGGTTGCAGTTAGAACTTAGGTCTGTTGTCATATTTACAGTCTGTACTGGGACTGGGAGCGTGCAGTTTTCCATATCAAATTGCAGCAGATCAAAAAAGTATAATCTGTAACTACAGCAAGAAGGCTACTTTTCTCCTCTCCGAAGTAAACACTGTTTCTAATAGTCCTTTGTAAGGAGTCCTGTTCCCTGCTGTCCCAGGTAAAAGCACAATCAGGCAGGCATTTCCAGCATCTGAGCTGCTCCTGAGTCTCTGGCTGCCCTACTGGACCTTCTGTATAGGCTAGCCTGGCCAGACATAACAAGACAAAGTAGGTGAAGTAGCCTCCATCATCAGACTTTCAGGAATATCTCTGAGCATGCCCTCCTCTTGTCCCTCCATGCACTCTGCTGGATCATTACTCCTGTGGCATCAGGGTGTGTGATATGAGAGCAGTACCACAGGTACTGTAAGAATCATCTTCTGGTTGAGCATGTGTGTGACAAAAGGTGTCTTTGCCCTCACTGGTAGCCAGTAGGTGTCAAAGTCTGTGCCTGCTGCACTCCTTGTTTGCCATGTGGCTTCTGATGCATACTCTCTCTTGCTTCAGGTCTTAAGCAACATGGAAAGAGAAGACTAAAATTCCATCATGATCGGCGGCTTATTCATCTATAATCACAAAGGAGAGGTTTTAATCTCTCGAGTCTACCGGGATGACATTGGGTAAGTGCTTCTGTTGCATCTCTGGTCTTTGCATTTCTGTCTCATTTTGGTGTGGACAGCAACCCAAAGCTGCTTTATTATGCATTAGCTGTGCATGCATGTAAGACTGCAACTCAACTTGCTGCTCTAGGCTTAGTGCAGAGGCAAAAAACAGTTTACTGTCACCCACAGATAGTAGTAAAGGATGGCCTCCAGGCAAACCTGGGGCTTTCTTTTAGATGGTAGAGATCTGGCTGTTACTCCAAATGCTTCAGCAGCATGGACTGCCACTGTGGGAGTCTACCAGCCCCACTGCTGAAGCTTTGTGGGAGCAGGAATGTGGGATCTGTCTGCCACACACTGTAACCAGGGCTCTGAATTAGTTTCAGACACTGATGTCTAGCATCAAGTACAGGCATGCAGAAGACTGTCTATGGCCTGGGGCTGTTGTCTGCAAGCAGTCTTATCGTAACCATGACTGTACACTTAAAGCTGGCATTCTGTCCCCCAACTTTGTATGGTAGCCTTGTATGTGAAAAGCTTACATTCATGGGTAGTTAAAGTTGTGAGAAGCACTGAAAGCCTTTTGTAGGTTGTAGGGGTGTCGTTGCACTTCCCAAAGTGTTACAGTGCTTTCTTAGGGTGAATCTGTGCAGTCCTTAGGCTGTTAGTTCCCAGATGGCACCTGCAAAAGATTTGGTCTTAAGGGCATGGATAGTGTTATAAGGAACCCAGTAGCAAGTGATGTTGCTTCTTGGACTACAGCTCTGAAGTGGACTTCTTGCAGAATGCTGCTCTTCCTAGTGGGTTTTCAGTAGTGTTAGACATTAGGTTGAAGTTAGTAATTAGTTAATGGAGTTAAAACATAGGTAATGGAAGCAAGGCTGTGATAGGTGCTAATTCAAAGTCCTGTGAGAGAGATTCTTCTCCCCACTTTAGTTACAAATAGTTTGAATCAGGTCTCCAGAAGGAATAGTAGCATGTGCTGTGAAATAGCTTGTTGCCATGAATGACAACAAACTGTCAAGCTGGTCTGCCTTCAGACTGCTGTAGTCTGTGAGTGTGTCGTTTCCTGTTGTTAATTGTCTAGTGGAGGTTAGAAGTTGAGGTAGAACTAGTAGCTATAGCCAGGCTTGCACTGGTCATTTGTGGAGTAGCAGTCAACACAGTACTTGTAATAAGGCTTCACCTATTAAGCTTTAAATCTCTCTGCTTGTTCTGAGTCAACAGAGGCAAAGTAGCTGCTCTAAGGTTGCCTGAGTTATTCCAGGACTTCCACACAGATCTGACCCAAGAAACCATTGTATTTCTGAAGCAGAAAACTGCTGGCTATGAAGTTTAGCCTCTCCTCTGATGCACTAATTCATTTCAGTCTTGATTACTTGTTAGCTGAAGATCTTCAAAGCAATTCGAATGCTAGATCTGACTTTGTGAAGTTCCCCTAATGAATAGTTATCACAGTGATCAAGCCAAGCCAGTCTGGATTATAGATAATTTTTGAATTTTGAGAATATGTTGGGGGAGGACAGGGATAGGATTAGGAATACTGTTACTGCCATTACTGGCAAAAATTTGGGGTGCTTTTTGTTTGGTTGGTTGGGGGTTTGCTTGCTTTGTGTTTTTTTGGGGGGTGTATTATTTTTTAGTGGCTTGCAAACTTAAAGCACTTAAAGATAGGATTGGGCCCAAACTGGTATTTATTCAAGAAGGCCTTTTAATTTAAAGGGCATTCTGGCAGTGGAGGTGTAAATGGTGAATGAGGTAGCTATTTTTAATGTAGTTATTTTTAATGCACTGATTTTCTATTGCTTTTTATCTTGGCTCACTGCTCTTGCGAAGTGAGTGACTTGTGTTCTGTACCTGATAAAGTACTTCCTTCTGGCTGGACAAATGAAACTAGAAAAAAGGATTTCCTGCCTATTCCTATCTTTTTCATTTGGCAAAAGGTGCCAGAAAGAGTCAAGTGTTTTCTCTAGGACTTCAGAAGTCAGTGTTCCCTTGAGTGAAATCCTACATTCAGTTCCTGTGAAAGTGTCAGTCTTCTGACTTAATAGCCAGCACCAGCTCCACCTAACTAAGCTTCTTCCCCAGTGCTGGATTCCTTCTGAAACAGGCCTTCACACCTTGTTTGGAATCTTTTTAGACATGTAACCTGTTGTCTTAGGTCTAAACAAGTTGTCTTAAAATGGCTATGTCTCGTCTTGTGGTGTAATCTGCACCGCAAGTAAGTGAGGATATTGTCATTTCCTTGTGTGAACATTGGCATCAATTCCAGGTCTACTTAATAAAAAGCCTTTAGTATCCTGACCTTCAGAAGGAGGTAGGGAAAGGAACAGCTATGGTACTGTAGCTTGTAGTCTCTAGGAGTTCTATTTCCAACAAAGCAATCAGGTAAATAGACTTACAGAATATTATACAGTTCTTGATTCCGATGTGACAAATCTGAAGTGCTGAGGCCTGAGCCCATCTGTCTTACTGCATGGTAGCTTGAATTGGAAAAGAGCATAGCTGCCTCTCTTTGAGTAACAGACCCTTAAGACTCCTTTCTTGGCCTTGGCATTTTTTTTGGCATTTTGAAACCTCAACTGATGTGCTGGGAAAATGCATACTACCTCAAATGTTAATGAGCAAAGTGATAATCAGTGAAGAAGCCCTTCTGTTGATGTTGTTAAAAGCAGGAGTACCACAGAACTTGACCTTTCGTTGCTTGCAACTTAGAATGGCTTCAGTGCATGTAGTGCATCTGTCCGTACAGCAGCTAGCTGCATGTAAAGCAGCCTCTTTAAAAAAAAAAAAAAAAGTAAGAAATGTAGATCAC
This sequence comes from Psilopsiagon aymara, assembly GCA_024733675.1. NCBI lineage: Eukaryota > Metazoa > Chordata > Aves > Psittaciformes > Psittacidae > Psilopsiagon > Psilopsiagon aymara. The sequence continues at coordinate 11,980 of JANRGW010036226.1, forward strand.
TATGCATTTAATCCAGGATACTGTGGAGGGCTCTACTGAGATCGACACGTGGCTTGTTCTTCAGTGACATGATCATTGGGAGAACCTACCTGCATTTAAGAATGTAGCTATCTAACAAAAATAAGCTATTTGAAACTGAGCAGCTTACATGACAAACTGCATGCATTTTAAATGTAATAGGCATTTGGTTTCTGAGCTTCTAATACATCACTTCGGCTTCATGGCTCTTGATCCTTAAGGAAAAAGTGCAAGGTGGATAGAGCAGTATCTGAATCTGCAGGATGTGCCCTATCTCTCCAGATGTGCTCCAGCTCTATCAAACTTGCTGTATTTCCTGTTGGCTGGACCAAGCCAGAAAGCATCAACCCAAACAGCTTCAAATGAGAAGTATGGCCATAGAAATGCCCACTCAGACTTGCAGCCCTGTTCTGAAGCAGACTGGGAAGAAGATACCTGATACTCCATGGTCCCCAGGTGATGCCTCAGACTGAGGCCTTGGGGTTTTTCCCCTCCAAGGCCTGCTACATGTATTAGCAGAGCAGAGTGGGTATCACTGATGTGATAAGGATGCAGCTCATCTGGATTAAACTCCTACATAGCCCTAAAATTCAGCCAAACACAAGTCTGTCCACACTGGCAACCTGACCATGGCATGTCAGTGTTGTGCCTTGTGAGGGCTTCATTGCTGCAACAGCTTATTACTGTCCATCCAATACCACCTTGGCCTTTTGTGCCCAGGAGCAGGGGGAGGGGGTGCTGTTTGGTCTCTTCTTATCTCTTTAGATTCATTGTGCCTTGTGTGTGTGTTTCTAACCCTTTCTCTTGTTGCTGTCACTCCTCCTTTCTCCGCTGGCGCCATTTCTGTCCATCCCATCTCATTGGCTGCTGTAGCAATAGGTAAGAGGCGCGTGGTTAGGCCGTGACTGGCACTTCATAGTGGGCAACTGATGTGCTAGAAAAGCTTCATCAACCTGAGGCTTCTCCTCTGGTGTGCACCAGTCTGATTGCTGGTTCTGATACTAGTTCTAGTGGGTTAGAACTTGAGGCTGGGAGGGCTAATGCTCCAGAACAAGCTGAACTTTCCTTGCAAAGCTTTCTGGAGGGGAGGAATGGGGCTTTTAGACACTGTTATTTTATAATAGATTAAAATGCTATCCTTTCTACCTTTGTTTTTCCATAACAAATATTAATGTAACTCAAACTTGCAAACCTGGATCAGTAAAACTTGACGTATTTGAAGGCAAGAATTTTGCATATCGGGGAGCATGTTTACTGGTGAAGCTTCTACATAGGTATCCAGACCTTCAACGAGCAGATACCTGCTGTGGTAGCATATATTCCTTGAATATTCTTTGTTTTCAAACTTGGAACTTTCTGCTGGATTGTTGACAACTCTCAATGCTTACAAGCGTTTGTATGCCTGTATCCTTGCTTGCAAGGGTGATACTACTATCTGCTCTCAAACATGGCTCTGCATAGCAAGCACCATGGCCTTGATGCTGCAGTCAGGAGCCCTCCTGTTCTACTCAGTGTGTGAGAGTATGTGCAATAAAGCACAACTGGATGAGTTTTGACTCAGTGTGTAGGCTATAGCTTTAAGTCTTGGTCTTGTCATGTAAAGCACTTAGGCTTCCTTCCTGTGTTCTTAGGATTGGCAGACTTTAATCTGGGGAGTTTATCCTGACCTGGATAAGGGTCCTTATCCTACAGGATAAGGAAACTCTTGTGAAAGAGCTGGCATCCAGAATACCCTTGGACATCCTGATCTACCCAGGAAGGATTTGTTCCCTGTTATTGATGTATAGACAGTGTGGATTGAAGATGGCAGCAGCTGGGAACCTTGCACAATACCTTTTCAGCACTATGCAGAATCTCCTTACTGTAAATGGTACTGCACCATCCAGTGCATGTAATGCAGTGCTACTAGAACATTGCACTGTGGGGACCCTAAGTCTGTGTGCAGGAGACCTTTTCTGAAGCCTGGTAGGCTTGAGAGGATGTGTAACTGGAAAGTCAAAGTGTTCCTACTCCTGCTTGCTGCTTTGAGCCTGACCTCCATGGTGTGTGGCGTATGGAGGTGAGGTGCATCTGAGAGCTAAGGCTTCCTTTTGTGGTGTACCCAGGCACTGACAGTGTGTCAAGTTTTGCTGTTTTTTCCTCAGAGGTACACCTGGGAGGAACTGCCATTGATACTACCTTGTGAAACTATAGGTTGCCTTGGGGAAAGAGTAAGAAGGCCTGAGCGTGAAGAGTAGACAGTAACTAGGTGTTTGGTTAATACTGGGTTGCTCTTGGAGCCATAAGCTGCTACTCTGCTCCCAGCTATGGCAATCAGTCAGAAGTTCTAGCAAAATTAATTGAAGGGATGGTTCCTTTGCTGTCTGACTCCAGATGGAGGCTAGCTTCTCCTTCTGACTACAGTTACACTGTGGTCCAAAGCTCCTTGGAGACAAGTAGCACTCTGTATCTCCTTTAGTTCATGCATAATTTAGTGTCCAAGTCTGCTCAGAGCCTTCAGTTGTCCCTCTTGGAGACCTCCCCAGGCACCCTTCCTAAGCAAGCTGGGTGTATGTAGTTCAGTGTCTGTAAGTGCATTAGCAGAACTATGCAGCAGGTTGTTTTCACATCCCCAGTGCTAACTCCTCTTTGGTGCTGATCTTGTAGGCGGAATGCTGTCGATGCCTTCCGCGTCAATGTCATCCACGCACGGCAGCAGGTGCGTTCGCCTGTCACCAACATCGCCCGCACCAGTTTCTTCCATGTCAAGCGTTCCAACATCTGGCTGGCTGCTGTCACCAAGCAGAATGTCAATGCTGCCATGGTATTCGAGTTTCTCTACAAGATGTGTGACGTGATGACTGCCTACTTTGGGAAGATCAGTGAGGAGAACATAAAGAACAACTTCGTGCTGATCTATGAGCTACTGGATGGTGAGATATGTCCTTTATCTGCTATGTGATATTGTGCTTGGTCATTCTAAAAGCCTTAGCTTAGTTTGATTTAGTAATAATCCTTCAACTATTTTTAACGTGTAGCGAGTTCAGAATTACTTGCTCTGCTTTCTACTGCCACCTGTGCTGTACATGTGGATAACATCCCAAGCCTTTAGCCTTGTGTTGGTTGTCACTCGCTTTGCTGAAGGGTTGAGAGCTGTGCACTTGTATTAATGAGGCAGCTGCTGCTGGATCTGAGTACATTCTGTGCAGATATAGTGCTGTTGTTGTACCGAGGTATATAAGAAAGGTTATCATTAGCTCCTCTAAGCCCAGGAATCCCAGCTAGTGCCCAGGTGGCTCTAGCACTGTATGGTTGCAGTCACCCAGGCTGCAGTTGGTTGCCACTCTTAGGTTGCCTCTTGGGGGCAGTTCTGAGACAGAAGGAAATCAATGAAACCCAACTTGATTTGTCCAAGCCCTACCTCTCCCCGTGGTACAAGTCCAGTTTTTGCCAAAGAAGAATAAGTGTCCCTTCAGCTGCCTGTGGAGATTGCCCTTGAGCTGTCCCTGTTCCTGTGTGTAAGCAGTGTTTGTGCACTATTGGCTCTGTCCTTATAGGAATGGTTAGCATGGCTGGCACTCACATACCTTGCAGCTCTGGACTAACTTTCCTTTACTTTTCCTTAGAAATCCTGGACTTTGGCTATCCTCAGAACTCTGAAACAGGGGCTCTGAAGACCTTCATCACTCAACAAGGCATCAAGAGTCAGGTAACCAGGGGAATTTGGGGTACAGCACTTCTCTGCTGGTAAATTATCTGTAAGCCAGTTCAAGAAAGTGCAGTCTTAATTACTAGCTAACCATTTGACCTGTGGTGAATGGAGGTGCCTCAGTAGATTAAGAACACCCCAGCACGGATTTAGCTCAGTAGCATCTTATTCTGGGTGTCTCTATGCTTGTGTGACCCCATGTTCCCTGGCATATGGTACAATGTGTGAGGAAGGGCCCTGAGCTCGAATAATGACAGTCCCTTGCATGTAGATGATGGCTGGCTTCAGGCCTTGTTCTGTGTCAGCTTCTTACAGAGGATAAACAAGTCCACCTGCTGAACCAGAAATAGCTCTTCTGTGTGTGTGTATCTCACCAAGCAGGTCTGTTCTTCACCAGCCTTCAGTGTTTTTTAGCTGTCAGGCCTTGTAATGAGGTATCATTCAGACTTGTAAATCTTCCTGTCAGTCAGGAAGCTGATGTTGTTCTGTCACTGCCTGTAACAACATTGCAGATCAGCATCAGTACAGACTGAGTTTTCTCATGTTTAAGGATTAGAATCTCTGCTGTGCATTTGGCCCAGTATTAACTCTTGCAACAAATTTTACATGGAAATGCACCTGGGGAAAAGAGATTTAAATTGGACTGTTCTTAGGAATGTGTGTTAAGCTAACTCTAATCCTACTTTGGGCAACAGCCCTCAAAACTAGTCTTCCCATCTTAAACAGCTCGTTCTCAACCTCAGAAACTAAAAGACTGTTATAGTCACCAATTCTCATTTCCCCGAGGGATATTACCTTGTCCATTTAATACAACCATAGAACTCATAACGAGGACTTAGCCTAAAACTTGGTCCTCTCCCAGTGTAGCAGGTGAGTCAGGAGAAAAGCTGGGAGTCAATTTGTACTGGAGCTGTACAGCAGAGATCTGGGTGAAGCTTCAGCTTCAGCATACAAACAGAAGCAAAGTGCTAAGTGAGAGCCTGCCTGCCTACCTGGTGACTATGTTTAGGATAAGCGGAGGTCAAAGTCTCTTTAAGTTCTGTTTCAGCTCAGTTCATCAGCACTGGCTTCTGAAGAGCTTCATTTTAGATTTTTAACCTACTGATAGCAAGGCTGTCTGCATCTCGAGGAGGAGGTAAGAGAGAAGCTGCCCCTAAGCAGTGTATTTCCTGCCAGAGCAGGAAACAGTGTTTTGCAAGAGGGCACACATATCAGTAGCCAGATGTGAGTGCATCCGGTCTCAGTGCTTCATCCGAAGCCCTAGTGTAAATCACTCTTGCCTTCTGCAGCGTGACATTTTGGGCAGTCAGCACTCAAGCTGGCTGAGTCAGCTCCTGTTCCTAGGAAGGCTTTAAACTAACCACCACCCTCATTTCCTTCCCTAGCTCTTTTTTTCACTTTTGTCTGTTTTAACAAACTCTTACGCTGTTTGCTTGCAAACCACTGTCACAGCATCTTGCTTTATGCAACAGCAGGTTTAGTCCTTTCCTTACAAAGAGGAGTTTGGACTTCAGCTTGACCTGTGGAGCAGAATGGCTGCTTACTTGTTGGAATTTTGGGCAGCCCAGTTTAGAAAGTGGAAGTAATCCTTTCCAGGCACAGTATGGCAAAGAGCAGCAACTGAAACAATACTTGCAATCTTCTGTTCTCTACTCTGGTACATCTAGCCTCCAGCTCCCCTTTCACTTACAGCCAACTTCTGGCAGGTACCTTGAACCAGAATCTGGGACTGGGTGGCCTGTCTTCCATGTTCCCTCACGCCTGCTTAGTTCCTGATGATGCTTTCTTGGGCTTATGTCCTTATGACTTTGAGGAGCAATATCTGGTGGCCTTCTATGATGGGGCTGCAGAACTGATGGACAGGGGTAGAGCAGTTGATGTCATCTACCTGGACTTGTGTAAAGCGTTTGACACTGTCTCACATGA
>JANRGW010036226.1:26484-46817 GCA_024733675.1 Psilopsiagon aymara
ATTAAGAACCTCAGCCTTCTCCAAATCCAGGGCAGCCAGTTCTCCTGATAGCTTCTGGAGAGGGCCCACGTTGTCCCAGGTCAGTCTTTTATTTGCAATGTACCTATAAAATCTCTTCCTGTTGTCCTTAACATCCCTAGCCAAGTTTAATTCTAAGTGGGCCTTAGCCTTACTAACCTGGTCCCTAGTTTCCCAGTCAACATCCCTGTATTCTTCCCAGGCCGCCTGTCCTTGCTTCCACCTTTTGTAAGCCTCTTTTTTCCTCTGAATTATCCTCAGCAGCTCCTTATCCATCCAAGGAGGTCTCCTTGCCCTCCTGCCACACTTCCTTCTAGTAGGGATGCATCGCTCCTGAGCATGCAGCACGTGATCCCTGAATATCAACGAACAGTTTCGGGCACTGCTTGGCTAAGATACTGACTGGAGCCAGAAGGAACAGCTGAAGTTGTTCACTTGTTCTTTGCAAGAGACAACCTAATCCACCATCAACATGTCAGCTGCAGGTACAATTTCATTTTCTTGTTCTCTTTCTTCCTCTTACCCTCATCACAAGACCCAGATTTATTTCTTGCATGTGGTGGGGTTTTTTTTGGCTAAGAGACTCTTTGCTTTTCCAAGTTTGGCTATTTCTGTTTTTCCATTTTGGCAGAACAGACCGGGGTTTCAAGAGTCTTTTTCTTTCTGTGTAACTATCTTGTAAATCCTTAATAACATATTTTCATGTCTATCTTGCTATTCTGTCCAAAATTTCAGAACCAGGTTACCTACTAATTCCCTCCATGTGCCACACAGAAGCTGTATAAGCCATGCTGTATGCATCCTTCATTATTACCATTCCGCACCATGGCTAATGAAGTAACACAACACACAGAAACTAGTTTGTTAGCCAGTCTCCCTTTCACATAAACGTTTCAGAGCAATTTCTGTGTCACATGCATAAGAAAAGTCTGTTCTAATGAAGTAAACCCACAAAACGATCAATGTCTCCTCTTCTAGTCAAGAACAAAAACTTCTTTACAACACGAATCATAGGTCTTTTATTTACCTTCATTAAAATTAGTAAAGAAGCTCTGTCTTCTAAAATTACCGATTTTAGGGTGAAGAAAGTCCTTATGTATCAAATGAGCAATTCTCAAAACTAAGAAAAGAGCACAGTACATACCAAGGGTGGCAGTACAGAAAACCATTGTCAGTGCCATTTTTCAAAACATGCACAGCATAAGTTAAACACTTGAAAAGCACAAAGTTGCATTAGTACCACCAAACCCAAATGAATTTGTGAGTGCTATACGTCGTTTTTCAGTCTTCCACTCCTGAGCTGTTAATGGAACATAATTGAGATCAAACTCTGCCTCTGTTTTCTCTAAGTTTAGAGTAGGAGGCAAAACTCCGTGGTAACAGGACAGCACAGTAAAAGCTGCTTCAATAGCTCCTGCAGCCCCCAGGAGATGTCCTGTTGCTCCTTTTGTTGAGGAAACAGCAATATTACGTGAGTGATCTTTAAAAAGTCTCTTGATTGCTTGATTCTCAGCAGCATCTCCGAGAGGTGTAGAAGTTGCATGTGCATTGATGTATGTAATGTCTTCAGGCTTGATCCCAGAATCTTTTATTGCAGCAGACATGCACCTAAGAAAAAAAGAAGACAGAATGAATTTCCCATTGGTTTTTTTTGACATATGTACAAAACAAAAGCAAAAGTATAGGATGTTTCAAAGTGTTTATCATACATGAAAATTTGCATTACATACTTTACCAAGATGTAAATGGCAAGAGACAAATTCACATAACTAAACACACCAGCATTTACATTTAGCCACCCAAGAAAGACAGTAATGGTGAGATCCACTAAAAAGTCAGGTACCTGCTGCTAAAAATTCCACAGTTGGGAAAAATACAGAAAGAAAGAAGATATAACTCCACAGACTACATCAGTATCTCAAAGATCCTTTTCAATGCAACACTGAAAACAAACATTTGAGATTGAAATAACCACCTGAAATAATTGCAAAAATTTATCTTCCATCCACTGAAGTTTCTCTAGCATAGTAATGCGTTAATGTAACATTCATGCTGCAATGGACTAAGAAATCTCCTTCCCATTCTAAGTGAAAAGATTCCCTAGGTTTTACTAGTTTTTATTTCCCCTCATATTTGCAGTATTAGGGAATTTGAAAAAAAAATCTATCAAACAAAAATATTGCAAAATGAAAGAAAAATTCTGCAGTCATCCTCCTCTTCAGTATGCTTCCCAGAGGCTAGAAATGTCAATGAGACAGCACAAATTCCTATCCTGAAAATTATATTTATTAAAAGTCACACTTTTCTACTCTGACATTGTATGTTCCATTCAAATTCTTGATAATCTGTGGACTTTGACTGCCTCTATAAAATACTTTTTCCTATGAAAACCACAGAAGGATCAATACAGCTCCACACTGTGATTTTCTCACAGATTTCCTACTGAAAGAGATGAATCCAACATCTCTCCTTGCACACACAGCTTACCTAAGTATCTCTGAGCAAAAGACCAGACTCATTCAAAATCCATGAAAAATAAGTAAATAAAAGGAAGCTCAAAAAAAAGATAGCATTGGGGTTCGTCATATTATGACCAACATAGTATGGCCTTCTGCCCTCAGAAGCATCCAGCTTAGCTTAGGTTGGAAGTCACCTATGCTCACTGTCAGTAGACAGTGAGGCAACACTCAGGCAAAAAGGATTACTGAAGGAAACAGACACATTAATTTAGTTAAATGTCAGCTGCAAGGCACATATACATTTACAGATCAAGTGTGTGGGACACACTTTATATCCACACTTCTGAGTTTGGCTTTGCCTGTCCTTTCCTGCAGGTTTTTTCCAACACACATATTAGCCTCCAACTGAAGTCAGTTACTAGATGTCAAAAATATATTCCCCTGATTCTTTTTGAAGCAGCAAATAAAATTCTCCCAGAAAAGTGAGAGAAGCATATACATGGATTTAATCCATATACCATGGCAGTAATAAAATAATGGTTTGAAAACTGTATTAAAAGTATTATCTCAAGGGTGGAAAGGCACAACATTTTAGATACCAAGATTAATTTTGAACTACTTCCCACTGTGAATTCAATTTATATGCTACTGCAATCATAAAATACATGAAAAATTCTGTTACAATATACTGCCATATCATCTCAAGGGTAAACAAGTCTGAAAATCTGAAAGACAACACTGCTGATTACGCAGCTCACATCCAAGTCTGCAGAACAACTAAGTATGAATCAAACAGCATAAAGGGAAAACCTGGTATATTACACCTCTTGGAAAATCCATTAACCCAACAAAGATGCAAACACAGCTTTACCATACCGTGCAGGAATTTGATCTATTTGTGCAGTGATGTATTGAATTTTGTTACTCACATACATTCAGAATAATGCAAACTAAATCTTTACTAAAGATTCCAGTGTCAGCAGTAGTATTCAGCCTACACAAAGCTCCCAAACTTACATATGTTATTTAACTGACAATTTAATTAGGTCAGTGATAACAAATTAATATCATCTACTTGTGAGCTGGTTTTGATGAAAGTAACGATGAAGCTAGAGTCTATTTGTTACGCCCCTTCACCAACACTCTAAGCTGCATCAAGAATGAAGTATTTAAACATGCTTGTAGCACCAGCATATGAACTAAATGCTTTCCCTATGAAGAGCTCAAGTCTTTTCTAAATAAGAATAGCCACAATTAATGCTAATTACACGTATGGTAATTATTCTAACAAACTAAATCCTACAAGTGCTCTACAGTTTCCATCACTTCGGACTTCTTCAGGAATGCTATTCTCCTTTCGGAACACAACAAATGACACAACCTGCTTTTACAGTGGGGTCTCTCTACTCTATGGACAAAGTGCAAAGGAGAACCTGAAAAAGGTTCTATCATACCACAGAAATCTTTAAAAAGAGGTTTCCTTTGACACTTTGTGTGAACAGCTGTAGACACCAAACACAGAACATTTTCACATTCAGAAAGTTTTCATAACTATATGCAAAAAGGCTGATTCTAGCAAGAACTGACCTCCACTTTGTTACTAAATGAAGAAAATTGGGGCAAAACCTTATCAGACATTCTTTCAGTTTTCAGGTTAAGTTTTATGGCTTTTGGAATATTAATTCGTGATTAAACAGCATTTCTCTAGGAAAAGCATGCAATAACAGAAACAAATGTATTCACTATCATTAGCATACGAAGCATCTATCATAATCAACATACAGCTCTTACCTGAATGCACCATCTCCCTCTGGATTAGGTGCTGTTATGTGGCAAGCATCACCAGACAGTCCATAACCTAGAACTTCTGCATAGATCCTAGCACCTCTTTGTACAGCATGTCCATACTCTTCCAAGACCAACACAGCAGCACCCTCTCCCATTACAAATCCTTCTCTCTGTGAATCAAATGGTCGGCAGGCCATTTTAGGGCTTGAGTTAAAACTCGTGCTGAGGGCCCGAGCTCTTGCAAACCCAGCCAAGGACAAAGGACTAATGCAAGCTTCAGTCCCTCCAGCCAACATGATATCTGCATCACCAGCAGCAATAAACCTAAAGGAGTCGCCAACAGCATGTGCGCCTGTGGTACAAGCAGTTGACACAGCATGATTTGGCCCTTTCAGTTGGTATTTAATGCTGATATGGCCTGCTGCCATATTGACCAAAATCTTTGGGACAAAGAACGGGCTGACCTTGTTATAACCCTTTGTTTTAAACAAAGCAGCTGTATCAGAAATCTCTTCCAGTGGAACCATTCCCATCCCAATTGCCACACCAGCACTTAAGCAGTCCTCTTCAGACTGGGGAGACCAGCTGGAGTCCTTCATTGCCAGATCTGCTGCACCAATGGCCATCACAGTGGCGGAACTCATGGATTTGGTCTCTGATTTTGACACAAACATTTCTTCACTGAACTGACCTTCCCTATTTCCCCTTGGCACACAAGCAGCCACTTTACACGGGATGCCTGCATATTCTTCCCCCTCTAGTGCTACAATCCCACTGTCTCCTTGGAGAAGATTCTTCCACACAAACTCAGTCCCCACACCAAGAGGGGACACTAAGCCAATACCTGTAACTACTACTTTCCTTCGACATTCAGGCAGTGACTTGCTGAAAGCTCTTCTGTAGTTTTGTAAATGCAGACTTAAGTTCAGACTTCGGAGTTGAAGCTTTGCAATCTTTAATAGATGCCATGAGCACTGTGAGAACATGGTAGAAATCAATTACTTCAAGAATGTTCCTGTAACTGGGATTAAAAAAAAGAAAAAATATCAATAAAGCAGCTAATGTGGAAGATGTCACAATTACACTACATTAATTAAAACCTGCTTTTTACATGAAAGCCTACTTTCAACCCTGCAGAAGGATGGATGTAGCTTCTGTCTCTGCAATCATGAATAGTATGTGTTATGGCAGACAGGGCATAGAAATACACTCACTTTATGACTGCTTCTAGTGGGCTATTCTAGCTTAAGCTGCTCAGATGATTTTGCACTGCTGTGGTCTACAAGGCACTCTCTGGTTTTGCTGCAAAACTCCTCTCCATGGCTTTAACCACCAGCTGTCTGGAGGTATTAACAAAGAGCATTAACAGCTTCAGTCATCTCAGGGAGGAAGTGTATGTTCACCTGTAACTGCATGCCCTATCATCATCCTGTTAAGGATGTTGTCATTTCAATCTTTTTATCAAGCAAAATGGTCTAGAAAACTCAGAACAGGAGTCATAGAATCACAGAACCTGATCATAGAATCACCAGGTTGGAAGGGAATTCAAGAATCATCTGGTCCAACCTTTCTAGCAAAAGTCAAGATAGCCTTCCTGGTTCTGCCACCAAGGCACTCACCAAGGTAATTACGTATCTTGGGCCTGACTCCTCATCTTTCTACCTCAACCTACCTTTCATGAGCTTTTGGTTAGTTAGATCATCAGGGGACAGCACCTCAGCTATGTTTGAGCAAGATGTACCCCACCACCACCTCCTTTGAAGATAACCCCACCAGACCTCAGTTATCATGAGGCATGTGAAGTGACAGCAGGAGGGTACAAGTACTTTGGGCAAACAAGAGGGCCATGCCAAGCAGTAATGCCGCAGCACTGCACAGCAGCCCTTCTGCCTTGCCTCAGCATCTGCAAGGCTGGGAGCTGGTCTGATCGCAAACATCCAGCACACAGAAGCAGGGCACAGGCTGCAGCTCAGCCCTGCCAACACCTATGATGCAGGCTTCAGCATGGCACCTTGATCCTGGATTTACAGCAGGAAGGTCAAAATTTACCCCAGAAGAAACAATGTACATATATCTGTTGAGGTTTAGAAGAACAACTGTCTTGGTTTAGGTAGATAATGACTGAATGAACGAAGGCCAAAGAAGCCCAGAGGAGGACAATAACACCCTCAGATGAAGGATTTGGAACTCTTTAGTGACAAGCTGGCAATAAAACTGATTTTGGAAGTATCCTGAAGTGGACTGCCTTTGTTGTAATACTAAAAATCACTTGCCCTTAAGGTAAGAGACCTTTGCCCATAGACAGCATTAGTCACACGACAGGCATATAAATCTATACTGTGTCCTTAAACAGAGATGAGAGAATGTAAGAGCCCGTGACTGTAGATTACAGCCCAATCATTGTAACTGCTAGTGTACTACCTTGAATTTTTGTGTATAAATGCCACAATGCTAGCGCAGCATGGAGTGTGCTTGAGTTGCAGAAATACACCACCAAGCACACTGCAGGAAAAAATTACATATCTTTCTAAACAGACTAGGAGTGTGTTTCAAGAGTTCTCTTTCAAACAGGCAACAACCTGCTTTCTGCCTCATAAAAAGCGCAACTGATCATTGATAGGTCTATGGTAAAATGCATAGGGAGCTGCATGGGGAACATACAGGGCTGTCAGGCTCATGCACCCCTCCTAAAATAATCAAAGCATAGAATCACAGAATCATTGGGGTTGAAATGAACCTCTGGAGGTCATCCAGTCCAACTCCTCTACCAAAGCAGAGCTACCCAGAGCAGATTACACAGGAACGTGTCCAGGCAAGTGTTGGACATCTCCAGAGCGAGAGACTCCACAAACCCCTGGGCAGCCTGTTCCAGTGCTCTGCCACCCTCAGTGCAGAGAATTTCTTTGTCATGTTGAGGTGAAACTTCTGGTGTTTTAGTTTATGATCATTGCTCCTTGCCCTGTCACTGGGCATCACTGAAGAGTGTGGCACCATCCCTCTGGCACCCACCTTTGAGATATTACATGCATTAATGAGATCCCATCTCAGTCAGCCCTTCTCCAGACAAAACAGGCTCATCTCCCGCAGTCTCCCCTCATAAGAGAGAAAACACACACACATGCTTTTTCCTGTGGGAGCATAAGTGGCATTAAAAAGTAAAAACCTAAAAATAGCACTTTACTAAAGAGGACTTCTCTTCAAAAAAACATAAGGCTGCTTTAAATCCTGGCCCAGATTTGTCACTGTACATTTTTCAGACAGGTACCCTGTGTATTTTAAGAAGAGGCAATATACACGATATCATTGCAGAGGTCTTTAAATCGGTGATGGCCCAACACACAGCTTTCTACAACACGCTGTCAAATGCTGCATGATGATCAAGAGCCCTCGTCTGGCCCTAGCAATGCTACATGACGTACCGTGGAGGAGATAGACAAGCGGTAGTGATCTCTCCCCGGTACCTCACCGTGCGTTTAAAGGCTATTAACTACTTCTAACGTTTAAACGAGCAGTTAAACCCTGACGCCACGGGACTGCCCCGCACCACAACTGCCGTCCCGCCTGGCTCCGACAGGGGCAGCCTCTCCGGCGGCACAGCAGGCGAGAGCCAGCGCTCCCGCCCCGCGTCCCGCTCCTTCCTCAGAGCACCCCCGCTACCTCGCGCCACCGGGGTGGTCTGAGCCCCCTCCGCCGTCCCGAGGACTACGGGCCGCACCACTCGGGAGGCGCCGGGACGGATAGGCACGCCACGGCTTTGTAGCCGATCGCTGATGTCACGATTGGTGAGGAGCCGCCCGAGCAGATCGATAGCTCGGTGGTGGACTGCGCGGCCTGGCGGAGCTTGTGTCGGAGCGGTGAGGCGGAGCGGCTCCGGGGCCGCCGGTGGGGAGGGGCGGGCGGCTGTAGCCCGGAGAGCGGGGGACAGTGGGGAAGTGGCTGCCTCCCGCAAAATGCGTTTTGAGAACACAAAGGGAGAGCAAAAATAGCAGGCAACCCCCCAAACTCACGGTCCCAGTGGAGTAAGAGGCAAGAAGGTAACGCTAAGGCGGTGACGGACCCCTTGTCGTGTCCCATCAGTTTCCTCAATACCGCATGCGTCCTGCACGCATTTCCGCGCTGAGCTGTCAAATCTGCAGCGATGAACAGCGTAAGTCAGGGCCATCACGCACACGTTGTAAGAAGCACCTCAGGACCATGCTATGGAGTTTTTTCCAGGCCCATTCTATATTTCACCATAACTAATTCCTTAGAGCAGTTTTCCTGCCGACACTTTGCTCCCTTGCTGTAGTCCCAGTGCTTCTCTGATTGCCATTCTGCTACGTGCATTCCTCAGAGCCCCATCCTTCACCAGCTCCTAACTTCGCTGCCATTCGTAGCAGAAAGGAGTTGGGGGTGCTGATTGATGGTGCTAAACATGAGCCAGTTTGTGTCCAGGCAGCCAAAAAGGTCAATGGCATTCTGGCTTGTATGAGTGATAGTGCGGCCAGCAGGGGCAGGGCAGGAATCAACCCCCTGTTCTGGGCTCTGGTGAGGCTGCACCTCAAATCCTGTGTTCATTTCTGGGACGCTCACTACAAGAGACACATTGAGGTGCTGGAGCGGGTCCACAGAAGGGCAACGAAGCTGATGAAGTGTCTGGAGCACAAGTGTGATGGGGAACGGCTGAGGGAACTGGGGAGGTTTAGCCTGGAGGAGAGGATGCTTAGGGGGACCTTGTCTGTCTCTACAACTGCCTGACAGGAGGATGAGGAGAGGTGAGGGTCAATCTCTTCTCCCAGTTAAACAAGTGAAGGACAAGAGGTAATGGCTTCAAGCTGCATCAGGGGAGGTTTAGATTAGATATTAGGAAAAAATCTCTTCACCAAGAGGGTGGTCAGGCGTTGAACAGGCTGCCCAAGGCAGTGTTGGAGCCACTGATTCCTGAAGAGTCCACAAACCATGTAGCTGAGGCCCTCAGAGCCATGGTTTAGTGGTGGTCTTGGCAGTGCTGGGGTAAAGGTTGAACTGGATGATGCTGAAGGTCTTTCCCAGCCGCGCTCATTCCGTGACTAAACCCGTCAGGACACACCAGCCCATCCGCTCCAGTACCGCCACCGCTGACCCAAGCGGGGAGGGACCTGAGGGCCCGACCTCGCCGCTCCTGCTGCGCATGCGTGGTGCGCTCGGTCCCGGCGGCACCGGCGGCGGGGCGCGCTCGGGCTCAGCCATGGCGTCCTGCGCCGACATCCTCCGCAGCGAGTTCCCCGACCTGGACGGCGAGGTCTTCGCTTACGTGACGGGTGAGCGGCGGCCGCCTCCGCGCGGCTCGGCCTCCCGCCCCGCCGCATGTCGCGACACCTCCCCGCTGTCTCGACAGGCTGCCGGGGAGGAAAGGGGGTGGTGGGAGCGGAGGGGGTGTGCCACCTGCCGGCCGCATCGCGACACGCGGCCGTCCGTCGCGACAGCGCTGGAGCGAGCGGAGGGGTGTGCATCGGCGGCGCGGTGTGCCCGCAGGGATCCTGCACGGCGGCGGGGCCGACTTCGAGTCGGTGGACGACCTGGTGGAGGCGGTGGGCGAGCTCCTGCGGGAAGTGTCGCAGGACACCAAGGACGACGGTGCCATCCGGGAGATCTGCCAGCGCCTCTTCAACACCCTGCAGCTGTAAGGGTCACTGCCCCGGCCCCCAGTGCCCTCGCACCGTCCTGAACCCTGCCACCTTTTCCTCCTCTTCCTCCTCCTCTCTCGCAGGGATGAGGCCCAGGCTCAGCGCTGCAGCCAGGTGCTGCTGGATGCCCCTATCCAGCTCTCCCAGATCACCGATGGATGTGGTGAGTGCTGCCTGCAAGTACCCCTGGCCGCGCACGTCATTCCCCCAACACTCCATGCAGGGTGCCAGCAGCAGGGATGGGCTCGGGGCACTGGGTGTTCACATGCTGGACCGCAGGGAGCAGCTCGCCCCACCACTGTGTGCTCGGGCTGCCCCTCAGAGGTACTGGCCCTCTTGCTCTTCCTGCTGCTGAGCTGTGGGCAGTGGCACCTGGCTACGCGCTGGGTGCAGGGAGAGGAGCCACCCTTTGGTACCACTGTCTAACGGGGAGAAGGAACAGGCATGTCTGCTCACAGACAGACGTTCAGGCAGCACTCTGTGGAGCCTCTCAGGAGCACACGCTCACCAGCCCAACCATCTTGTTGCAGCCGATGCCAGTGCGGACGTGCTGCCGGGTCTGCTGCTGAAGAGGGGCCAGACCTCGGTAAGTGGGGACCATGCGCTTGTCTGTAAGGCAGCAGAGCTGGTGGGAACCACTGATGTGTGAGGCTGCAGGTGCCCTGCTCTGGTCAGCTAGCACAGGCAGCCACCCTGGTTAGTGACAGAGCTGCAGGGGGTACTGCTGTGAGTTGGGAAACTCTTGACCTTAGTCTGGTAAAGAGGCTCAGCAGGAGATAATGGTATATTAACTTGACAGAATCTATTTTGCTGTGATTTCTCAGTGAGCTTGAAAAGGTGGTTGATGCAGTGGTGGTGCTCAGAGTGCAGCTTCTCTGACTCTCATGAAGACATCTGGCTTTTACAGCAGGGCCTTTGGTTGAGTAAACAGGATTTACTGGGATGACATCTTGACATAGTCAATGAGATAAAATCCCAGCTCACGGTTATATGTCGGGATGTTCCTGGTGGGGAGTTAGCAGGGAGCAGCTGATTGCCAGAGGGCTGCTGTGGTTAGGTTGTACACCCAACCCAACTTTAGCAATGGCTGTGGGTTGTCCTGGTTTGAGAAATTAGAGTAAGAGCAGAGAGGTTTAGAAGCAGTTATGTGCCATTACCTGGAGGAAATTGTAATGTCTTTACTGACAGAAAGTATAGCTGCTTACTAAGGAGTGCCCTGGCTTCCCCTCTGCACTGGGTGTGCCAAAGTTCGAGTACAGCTGAGGTGTGGTGGTGCATCTGCAAAGGGCAGCGGTAGCTGCGCAGGGTGGGCAGTCCCTCCACCAGGACGGTCTCTTATAGAGCTCTTCCTTCCTGGGGTAATGTACTGAGGATGAG
This sequence comes from Psilopsiagon aymara, assembly GCA_024733675.1. Taxonomy (NCBI): domain Eukaryota; kingdom Metazoa; phylum Chordata; class Aves; order Psittaciformes; family Psittacidae; genus Psilopsiagon; species Psilopsiagon aymara. Next base: position 37,772 of record JANRGW010036226.1, read on the forward strand.
AACTCCTCTCTTGGAGACTGAGACCGAGCGTGATCCCTGCATGTCTGAATGGAGCCCTAAGTGAAGCTGGCAGCTGTTGCTGGTTTTGGCACTGGAGCTGTTGCTGCTGGGTTCGCTCTCTGGCTCTCGTGTCCACAGCTCAAAAAGGATCTTCAGAAAAATTGGAGATGGTTCAGAGAAGGTCTCGGGAGGCCTCAGGCTGTGGAGGACATGTCTGACGGGGAGAGCCAGGGAGGTCGGTACAGTTTACAGAGTGACTCAATCTGTCTGTCTGCATGGGGTCACAGCTCCAGTAACAAGATGCTCTTCAGTCTAGCATGTAGGTCTGTAATGCGCTCTGGTGGCTCAAGAGTTGCCTAGAAATACCTAGGAGTGTTCTTGGTCAGCCACTAGTATTTGTCTTGACACGGGAATAAGCTGGAATGGGCTGAGAGCCTGGCCAAGACCTGAGGCAGGTTAAAACACTTGGCTCCTTCTTGCCTCCAGGTTTAATTAAATGCTTTTTGTCTCCGTTGTGATCGATCCGTTGCGTAAACAGAGTTTTTTCCAAGCTGGCTAAAGTTTAACGTGTCAGGAAGGGGAACGCCTCAGGATCCAGGGAACGGCTGGGTGCAGGGATTGCAGGTCGCTGCTATTGAAGTGACTTGGCTGACCCAGCTCCCTGGAGCTACAGAAACTGGCTGTACCTTAGGGTCAGCCAGCCCCTTTGCCTTGCTGTGGCAGAGCTGTTGTCTGTGAGCCATTGATTTAGGATTTCATTACTAAAGCGACTTCCTGCCTGGTTAGCTTCCCCAAAATGCACTTGAATATGTCACAGTTCCCCTGTCTTACCTCCCTCCTGCTCTCCCTCCTTTCCTTCCAGGCTTGAGGAGTTGACTGATCTCTTCTCCTGGAGATGGGCTTTTACTGAAGATGCTCTCTCATCCTCAAACTCTGTTTTGTGCCCCAGGTGGTGAATGCCAAGAAACTGGAGAAGGCAGAAGCCAAGCTGAAAGCCAAGCAGGACAAGAGGATGGAGCGGGATTCCTTGAAGTCATCCAGCCCTCTGTGAGTACGGAGGATGCCTCGAACATTCCCACTCCATTCTGCTGGGATCTGACTGTACCAGAGCTTTCCAGTTGAGCCCCTTTCTCTGTCTTCTGCCTGCCCACAGGGTCCTTGAGGAGGCGTCTGCCAGCCAAGCTGCCAGCAAGAAGGAGACTCGCATGGAGTCATCAGGCAAGAACAAGTCGTATGATGTGCGCATTGAGAACTTCGATGTGTCCTTCGGTGAGCGGTGAGTGCAGGTGGGGAGGTGGGAAAGATCCTGGCTGGGGCTTCGGACTGTGGGGGATTGAGACTGAGTTGGGGAGTGGTTGAGAAATGACAGAGGGTATGGGAAAGATCAGAGAGGAAGGTGGGCACCTACCCTCTTGCCTTTGAGCAGGAGAAGTCTGTGGTGGTTGCTTGGCTCCACTGCAGCCTGAAATATGCTGGGTGCAGGTAGCTGCTGGTTATCCCCCTCTCAGTGTGGCATTCTGATCCCTGCATGCCTGCTCTCTTGCTGTAGTGTCCTGCTGGCAGGAGCAGACCTAAACCTGGCGTTTGGACGGCGCTATGGACTGGTGGGCAGGAACGGGTTGGGGAAGACCACACTGCTGAAGATGATTGCCAGCCGGAGCCTGCACATCCCTTCGCACATCAGCATCCTCCACGTGGAGCAGGAGGTGGCGGGGGATGACACACCGGCGCTGCAGAGTGTGCTGGAGTGCGACACCACTCGTGAGACCCTGCTGCGGGAGGAGAGAGACCTGACAGCTAAAGTTAATGCTGGCAGGTGAGACATTGCCGTGGCATTTCCAGCCCGTCTTTGGCTCTTGACCATGAGGTCTCGTTCTGAGGTCTCTTCCTTCAAATGAAGGGCTCCGGTAGGGCTGCGCTGCATTTCGCCCACCTTGGTCCTGCTTGTGGAGATCAGCCTCCCCCAGTACTCTGACCCTGGTCCTGGTCAGTTCCACACGCTCCTCTTTGTCCTACCACAGGGGAGAAGGAACAGAAGGTGCCAGGCTGTCGGAGATCTATGCAAAGCTGGAGGAGATTGAGGCAGACAAGGCCCCAGCGAGGTGAGATGGGCCCTGAGGGCACCGCTGTCTGTTGGCATGGCCAGAACTGGGGAGCGGTACGGGGCATGGAAGGGTGATGCTGTGGCCCTGGGATCTGGCATGTGGGGACTGGGGGCTCTCCCGACTGCTCTTCTTGTCTCTTCTTCTGTCACAGCTCTGCTGGGTTAGGAGTAGTTGAGCTTCCTCCCGAAGCTGCAGGGGGTTTTTTGCCCCAAATGGCTTGCATTGTTGCTGCTGCTCCTTTCGACTTCCCCAGGTTCCTGCAGTCTGTGGAACGTTTCTGGGATGTTGGTGGTAGTGACTCTCTTCCTGATCAAAGAGCTGAAAACTGCTTGCAAATCATCTGGGACTTCATGTGGATGCTGTTCCCTGCTGGGCTGCATATCCCAGCCAAGCACTGCTCTTGGGTTTGCAGGGAAGTTTTCCTGCACCAGAATGGCTTTAAACCAGGCAGTACAGTCCCCTTGGTGGCCATGCGTCTGAAACCTTGGACTGTGCTCTGCTGTCAGATGCTGTAGCTGGATTCCAGTTCTCTCCCCTTTTCCCCAGGGCATCCGTCATTCTTGCTGGGCTGGGTTTTAATGCAAAGATGCAACAACAGATAACCAAGTAAGTCTCCAAAGCCCTAGTCATTGAGACAGAAATGGGACTGGGGAGATGCTCCTGGCAAGCTCCCAGGCACTGCTGTGGCTGTAGGGGAGGGAAGCCCTGTGGGAGAGCAAGGGTCTATTCCTGCCCATCGGATGTGGCCTCCTGCCCTGGAGGTGCTGCTGGGCCACTGATCTTGTGCTGTGCCCAAGATTTCTGCAGACACAAGGTGTCTCTGGGTGACAGCAGAGCCAAAGGGCTGCGGGAGAGCAGGGAGCCTGGCAGGCAGGTAAACATAGAAAAGTCCTGCATTAAACAGTAACCCCTCTGCAACCTCTTCTCTTCTCAGAGAGTTTTCCGGAGGCTGGAGAATGAGACTGGCCTTAGCCAGAGCCCTGTTTGCGAGGTTGGTGTCCAGGCCTTTGTGTTCTGGGGTTAATTCTCCTGGCTGTCTGTGCTGTGAGTTGCAGAAATGCTGCCTGGGGGTCCCCTCGGTTCAGGCTCTTGGAGTGGGGAGCACTGGAGGCATTGCAGCTCCCTGTGTGTGATGAAATGTGCTTTTCATTACTGACCCTGTGCTCTTTTTGTTTCTGATACCCATGTCTTGTTTTCATAGGCCAGATCTCCTTCTCCTGGATGGTAAGTCGATACTGTGAGTCCCCTCCGACGCCGCTGCTGGGGCTGGGAACACACTGTGGCCTTTAGCTGCCTGCTCAAAATAGTGCTGTGTGACAGGGCTGGAGTGGCAGGGCGGCGGTGCTGCCCTGGTATGGCAGTGGTGCAGGGAGCTCTGCTTGGGCAGCCGCTTTCACTGCGCCCAGCAGAGCTGCGTGTCACCCTGCCCCGAGTGGTCCCTGTTACGTGCCCTGGCAGCCAGCCCACACTGGGGAGTGTCCCTTCACTGCAGGGGGTGACCCACCTTGGGAGGAGGTTCTGGGCAAGATGCTGCTGCTGCTGCTGAGCATCAGGGTCTGGGTGCTGGTATGGTGTGGGGGGAGCGTCCCTGCCCCTGTGCCCACACTCCATTAAATACTACATGTGTGAGTCCCCTGAGCTCGGGGCGGAATGATCCCTACTCAGGGTCTCTTCCTCCGTAACGCCGACTGCTAGTCTTTCTTAGGTAAAAAAGCGTAATCCAGCCATCCTCATCCCACCTGATCTCAGTGCCTCTCTCCCTTCCCTCAGAGCCAACAAACATGCTGGATGTGAGGGCCATTTTGTGGCTGGAGGCCTACCTGCAGGTAGGGAGTGGTGGGAGGCCCTAACACAGAGCAAGGCTCAGGCTGGAGCCTCACCTCGCCAGGTGGTGGGACTGAGCCGTATGCTTTATGGTGCTGAGGCCTCCCTCTCGCTGTCTCCTCCAGACCTGGCAGTCGACCATCCTCGTGGTGTCCCATGACAGGAACTTCCTGAACGCGGTAGCCACAGACATCATCCACCTGCACTCGCAGCGGCTGGACATGTACCGTGGGGACTTCGAGAACTTCATGAAGATCAAGGAGGAGCGGCTGAAGAACCAGCAGCGAGAGTATGAAGCCCAGCAGCAGTACCGTGAGCACATCCAGGTACCTGGAGAAGCTTTTCTCCTGGCCTTGTCCCTTCCTCCATGCTCCTAGACCCATGATGTGCCTGTATTGCTGCAGGAGGCCTGGCAGCAGAGCAGGGTGGCTGGGGCTGAAGGGGACATAGAGTTCTCTGGTGCTTTTCTCTCTTGTAGGTGTTCATTGACCGCTTTCGTTACAATGCCAACCGGGCATCCCAAGTGCAGAGCAAGCTCAAGCTGTTGGAGAAGCTGTGAGTGCATCTTCTCCTTTCAGGAGGTGGGGAAGGGGCAGTGCCCATGGGAAGAAGTAGAGGTTCCCAGAGTGCCTGAGGGATACAGCAGTGGTTTGGGCTTTTGGATGCTGTGTCTCTGCTGCAGAGGCTTTGGCTAGGCTGAGGTGTCGCATAGCTGAACACTTATCTGGGCTTCCGGTGTGGGAACAGACTCTCTGTGCCAGGCGCCTCGGTTATGTGTCTCCTCCTCTTGCAGACCAGAGCTGAAACCTGTGGACAAGGAGTCTGAGGTGATCATTAAGTAAGTGTCTCCTGAGCCCTTGTTTGGAGAATGCCTGACTGTGATGTGAGCTCCTGCCGAGTCTTGTCCTGGCTGGAGCAACCACCCCTTGCTGTGGGCCAGCCTTACTGTGGCAGGGAGCCCAGACAGACCCCTGCATTCAGGCTGAGTTCCCTCCTGGGGCCAAGGCTGCAGATCTGTGTCCTTTTCTTGTGACCATCCTTCCCAGAAGCCCTGCATGTCAGGGAGCATCCCTTGCCACGGGGGGGGGTTGCAGAGGTTGTCCCAGGAGCTGGGAGCAGGATCTCTGAAGTTCCTCACCATCTCTCACCTCTTCCTGTCTTCCCAGGTTCCCTGATGGCTTTGAGAAGTTCTCCCCGCCAATCCTGCAGCTGGATGAAGTCGACTTCTATTACGACCCAAGTCACTACATCTTTCATTCCCTTTCTGTCTCTGCTGACCTGGAGTCCCGCATCTGTGTGGTATGTGGGGTTGCAGAGTAGTGTCTGCGAGGGACCCTGGAGGTCCCTGCCCAAAGCAGGGCCGCCTTTGATGTTAGGTGAGGTTGCTCAGGTCCTTGTCCGGTTGACTTCTGGATATTCCTATGGGAGAACCATTCCTCTGGCTCCCACTGCAGCATTTGATTGCCCTTGATCCTATTGCCGGGTGCCTCTAAGACGAGACTGCCTCCATCTTCTCTGTAACTCTGTGTTAGCTGACAACAGTGGGGGCTCTTGCTACATTGGATGGGGCAGCAGAGAGACACTATGGTTTGGAAATGAGGCTGGGACCAAGTAGCCCTTAGGCTCAATGGTTGGGGGAGGAACATCTTCTAATACTGCTGCCTGTGCTGCTCGTCAGTGATAGAAATGCAGCTGCCGGGTAGCTGGAGTCACTGGTTGGAGTCTCAACCTGCCCCCCTCTGCTGCATGATCATCCAAGAGAGCTGAGATTCCCTGATCACTGCCCCCCCCTCTCCAAAGTATCTTGATGGGTTTCATGGTCTCCAATGCTGCTGCTGCTTCTTTAGGTTGGGGAAAACGGAGCTGGCAAGTCAACCATGCTAAAGATCTTAATGGGGGAGCTGGCACCAGTCAGAGGGATACGACATGCTCACAGGTACCTGGTAGGAAGGGCTGGGGGACTGAGAGGCATGGTGCAGCTGGAGGGCTTCTGAGCTGTGCTTTGGAGCAATGGGGTGGTGGGGATGGGTCCTGCACACCTATGCATGTGCCCCCTTTCCTGTAGCTGCAGCTGCAGATGCTGGCTTTGCAGGGCCTAGTACCTGCTCCCAATCTCTCTTACTCTGCAGAAACCTAAAGATCGGTTATTTCAGCCAGCACCATGTGGATCAACTGGATTTGAACATCAGTGCTGTAGAGTTACTGGCAAGAAAGTTCCCAGGTGAGTCTGCGAGATCCCAGAAGATCCAAGACTTGAGGTCTCCTCTGCTGTGCATGGACTAGCATCAATTTGTTCCATGGCCGTGGCAGAAGGCTGTGTCACATCAGTGCCTGAGGGACACCACCTGCTTTGGGTTATCTCCCCATGTGGAGGCAAGTTCAGGACACCAGCTATGAGAAGTGGGTAGCTGGCAGCCTGCAGACCTCAGGCTGGTGCTCCACTGTGGCCAGGTTTTGGGGACAGATGACCCACTTTCCTCCTGGGCACGGAGTGAGCACCAGTTCCCGCTTCCCTAGCTCCCAAAACCTCTGGCTCCCTCCTCCATTGTAACATGGTGACAAGGGGACTGGGTGCACTATCACTCAGAGTTGGTCACTGGCCCTGCAGCCCCTGTCCTGATTGTCAGTCAGGTTTTCCCTGCAAACCCCCCGCTTGGGAGGGAATTGGCTGGAAGCAGATACCCAATTCCTGCACCACGCTGCTGGTCTGGCACACGCTGCCCAAGCACATGGCACTGGGCGCCCTGTGTCACATCAGGTGTGCCATAGCTGTGTTATGACACATTCCCGCAGGGAAGACGGAGGAGGAGTACCGGCATCAGCTGGGGAGCTACGGCATCTCGGGGGAGCTGGCCGTGCGCCCTGTGGCCAGCCTGTCTGGAGGGCAGAAGAGTCGCGTGGCCTTTGCCCAGATGACTATGTCTTGGTAATTTTCTCCCAGATGCTGTTAATTTGGGCATGGCTTCATCCCTTGATCCTGCTTCTCCAGGAGGAAGGCAGACATCCAGGGACTTCCCAACGCCCTGTGGAAGCCTTGTCCTTGGCACTTCATGGGGAGGGAGGTTGTCACCTCGGGAGGACTGTGTGGAAGGAGGCAGATGATTTTCTCCTGTCTTGGGATAAGAGGCATCCCTGGAGCTGGGCAGTGTGGCTCTTGAGCCAGGCACGTGCTGATGGCTGTGGCTACAAGTGACTAAAGCAGCAGCCTGATGCAGGTCGCAGCAGTGCGGTGGGTGCAGACCCAGCTGGGGCCTGTTCCCATGTGTGCTCAGAGCTCTCTTCTCTTCCAGTCCAAACTTCTACATCCTGGATGAGCCGACAAATCACCTGGACATGGAGACTATCGAAGCATTGGCAAAGGCACTGAATAAATTCCGGGTAAGGATCTCCCATTTCTGTAAGGCTTCCTGCAGCCTCCAGCTCAAGTTCCTGGGTATCTCAGTCAGAGGTGGATGGTCAAATACCAGTAGTGGCTTCAAGCCCAGCACAGAATTTGGGAAGTCGGTCACGTTTGAGCCTTAATAGTCCACCCTGACCGTTTCACTTGCTGGCTTTGGCTGGGGATGGCTGAGGCAGGCAACAGCAGACCAGAGAGCACCTTGTCCCCCATCTTGCTGTGACTTCTTGCGTGCTGCATACGGCACTCAGCCCTGGCCTGGATCATCCTTAGGCATGTCTTATGGCTGATCTGCAGTGATCTCCAGGTACCTCTGTGGTCACTCTGTTTCTCATTGTTCAAGAGTTGCTCTGGTTGGCATAGTTTTCTTGCGAAAAAAAAAAAGCTTAACTGAGGTTGCGGGGGCCTTGCCCAGCCACATTTCAGCTGTCATTGGCTCCATCTGGAATCTCCATCCTACAGTTGTCAGAGACCTGGAGAGCCAGTAACAAACCCCCGTGGTCACCTTCCGAGAGCAGAGGGTGAATATGTTTCTGCTCCACATGCCTTCTCTGTATGTGATCTTCTCTCCCCCTGAAGGAAGGAAAGGCTGTGATTAGGTCCCTGCCAGTGAAATACCATTCCATTTTCTCTGAAGCAAAAGGAAACCGAAGTCCTGGGCACAGGCTGGGCAGGGGCTCAGGATCTCCCTGCCACTAAGTTCCCTTTTTCCCTCACCTTGTGTGCAGGGTGGTGTAATTCTGGTGTCCCACAATGAGCGCTTCATCCACCTGGTGTGCCAGGAGCTATGGGTCTGCGAGAACGCCACCGTGACCCGCATCGAGGGCGGCTTTGAGCAGTACAGAGACATTCTGAAGGAGCAGTTCCAAAAGGAGGGTTTCCTATAAGGAAGGTGGGAGCCGGACTGTGCTGGGGCTGGAGGGTGAAGCTCGACCACCTTGGCATCCATCCCAACTGTGCCTGGCAGAGCGCCGAGGACGCTGCTGCCCGCATGGACTGTCAGCCATGCCATCGAACTGCCACCTGAACTGCTCTTCCCACCCGGGGCCAGGCGGAAGGACAGCAAGGGAGCAGGAGCCCGGTGCTATGCGTGGCTGTGGGCACGCTGGGGACTCCGCTGCCGGCCTGGGCTGTGCCTGGTGCTGGGCACACGGGAAGGCTGTGCCTGGAGCTGCTGCTCTGCTGAGAAGAGGGAAAGAGGTGTCACATCCGACCCGCTGGTGTCACTCCGTGCTCTGGAGGGCAGGAGAGGAGCTGTTCTCTGTGTTTCTTGGCTTCTCCCTCTGCCTTTTTCAGTTTTCTTTTTTTCGTCTGGCTCCATCACATGCCACCATCCTCCTGCCAACCTGGAGGGAAATGAGGCTTCTGCTGCTAAAAATGACCCCGGCCTCTTCCCCCACCCCTGGAATTTGGGGCTTGCTTGGTCCGTCCTCCCCAGGGGGTTGTGTTTGTAGTGCCGAGGGAGGCAGCGGCTCGGCGCTGCCTGAGCCCCGCTCCCTGCTCCTTTCCCTGAGCTGCTACCGGCGCCTCAACGCCTGCCTCTGCTTGCAAACCGGCCCTGGGGTGGGCTGTCCCGGGGCCCCTCCTGCCCCTTGCACAGAGGCTGCCGTGCAAATAAACCGAGGATGCAGTGGGTGCAGTGCTCTCTGTCCCTGGGGGGCTGCGGGGCTTGAATGCGGCAGGAGGCGGGAGGGGTGTTTCTGCTGCCCTGGCCGCAAGG
>JANRGW010036227.1:0-13501 GCA_024733675.1 Psilopsiagon aymara
CGTGGCCTCCTCTGGCCGTGCTCCAGCAGCCCCATGTCCTGATGCTGGGGACACCAGCACTGCACACAGTGCTGCAGGGGGGGCTCCCCGGAGCACAGCAGCTGACATGGAAGGGAAAGATCCGGCTGGGAAAGCCCGGGGGCATCAGAAGCTTCTCTTCTCGCCGGCTGCAGTGTGCCGTGACCCGGAGCAGGATCTGCCTCCTCCTGGCCTCTCCCTCTTCTTCTAAAAGGCATAATTAATATCTTATTTTTAACCCAGTTTCCTCTTCCTCTTCCCCTCACCCCCATGGCTGCCTCAGTGAGCCCAGGGCCTGCAGGTTCCTGTTGACAGGAAAGGGCCGTGGTTGGACTGAGCTGCAGGGATAAACAGGGATCCAGCAGCCACGTGCATGTGGGTTTGCTGCTCGGGCCAGGGGTGCTGGGGAGCTCTTCCATGGAGTGTCCCCATCTCCTGGGGGACACCCAGGGTCCCCCCACGGTCCTGGACCTGCCTCTTGCAGCGGATGGAGAGTCCATCAGGAGATGCTCTTGCTTCCGCAAGAGGCCTCCTAGCCCATGGCATGTGCCATGCGCTTTGCTGGCCATATCTTACTGATGGAATTAGTCTTTTTGTCCTTCTTTTAAAGCCATTGGGAGCTTTAGGCTCTTCCTGTCTCCTCCTACCTGGCTATTAATGAAGTTAATGATACTGTGACTGATGAGATTGCTTTTCTGCTCAGCAAAAAAGGGTGAGTTAAAGGCATCTCCATCATGAAAGTCTGTTTTTCAGGCAGCAGATAAAATTTGCATGATTCAGGCTTTAAAGGCCTTTTTTCTAATGGGGAAAATGCTTCCCAATTCCCTCTAGTGCTTGAAAACCAGGCTCTATCTTCACTTTGTCCCAGACTCGATTCATCAGCGAGCATTTATTAACCACTCTGTGTCCAAAGCTGCTCTGGCTTTAGAGGAGCAGTGACGTTTGGACTTCACCTTGTTAATTCATAAGGAAGCGGGCAGGAGAATGGTGAGCAGTGATCTACATCTACAGCAGATCCCCTGTGTCAGAGGTGCTGTTCCTGCCCCGTGCTGGAGCATTTAGAACACATCTTGTTTGCTGCTGACGTGTGTCTCTGCAGATGCTGCTGCGTGGCCTTAAGGGGCACTGGGCAGGCACAAAGCTGGAGCACCAGATGTTGCTGCAGCTATTTCCATAGGAGAGCTCCTCCTCGTTGTGTTGGGTGGGGATAACGTGATCCAAACAAATTCCTGCTCCAATTACTGCTCCAGCTGCAGGGTAGAGACAAGAGCGATGCATCAACAGCATCGCCTGCAGGGGAAAAGCAACCTGCAAAGTGCTGGCAAGGATTCTTTCCCATTTCACCCCTTTGGAAATGAGTATTAACAAGTGTGAATGAGGTGGAGGGGGAGAAACGTGGGCTCAGCAGCGTCTTGCATGGGCTGGAAGCGTGACAGAGTACCTGGGTGTGGGGAAGGGCCCTGAACTGAGGGAGGAGCAGGGGGGTGATCTGGTGGGAGGATTGCTCCCCGCACTTAGGGACATCTGTGTGCCGATTCCCACTCTCCTTTTCCTTAGGATGCTGTGCTCTGCTCTGATAGGCACAAAGCTTTTCCTAGTATTCAAATTAACAAGGAAAATGTGTTTATAGTGTTCCCAACGATTCCTTTCCCTCTTTGATGTTTGTGTACACTGAGATAGCGCTGCCTTTTGCTTGGCCAACACTGTCTGTGTTAAACGTGCTCTGCATGGGGCTCTCCTCCCACTCCAAGCCAAGAGGAGGATTTTGCCTTCCCTTTGATGCAGCTGAGCTCAGCATCTGTTTTGATGTCCCTTCTGTGTGTTAACCTGCTTGGAACTCAGCTTGGCTCTTCCGGAACCCATGAATGCTCTCTGCCCCCCGGAACCCAGCGCAGCTGTGGCTGAACTGCTGAGGTGACCGCTCTGCGTGTCCCATCAGCCTGGCCTGGCCTCGGCGTGCTGCACATCCGGAGCTTCTTCTGCCGCCTTCCCACTTCCTTCATTGGGAAGGCTGACGGAGGTGATTCTGCTGCTCTGCTCTCGTGAGAGCCCACCTGCAGCACTGTGTGCAGTTCTGGGGTCCCAGGCTCGGCTGCCCCATCCCTGCAGTGCTCAGTCCAGGTTGGACACAGGGGTTTGCGGCACTCTGCTCCGTGGAAGGTGTCCCTGCCCCTGGCAGGGGCTGGAGCTGGAGGAGCTTTAAGGTCCCTTCCAACCGGAACCATTCTGTGATTCCATGACCTAATGAGCAGCTCCATGTCTCCAGCCCGAGGAGCTGCTCGGCTGTCCCCCTGGGCCTGCAGAGGTGGGGTGGAGTTGCTCAGGAATGCTGCCTCAGCAGCTCTGCCCCAGCCAGGCCGTGATTCACTGGGGCTCTTCCGAGATAGGATGTGGGGAGGTTGGGCAGGAAATCTGGATGCAAGGCAAATGGTCCATGTTTCCCTTCGGTTTCATGGACTTCCTCTGCATTGCTGCAGTCACTGTGAGTGGGTGAGCAGAAGGTGCTGCTGGGGGAGAGGCGCTGCTGCTTTTCCTTACGTGGTTTTGTTTTCCCTCTTCCGTGACCCAATTCCTTTTATTTGTTTCGTTTCAGCTGAATAGAAATTCTGTCTCATTTGGAGCAGAGTGAGGAGGAGCTGAGGATAGGAGAAAATAGGATGCAAACGGCTGTTGCTGCCTGTTGGGAGCTGCCCCCTTCCCTGTAGCAAGAACATTTCAGTGTCTCCCTGCGGTGAGAGCTGACTGTTCACAGAATCCCGGCCTGGTTTGGGTTGAGAGGGACCTTAAAACTCCTCCAGCTCCAGCCCCTGCCACGGGCACAGACACCTTTCATAGAGCAGCTTGCTCCAAGCCCCCGTGTCCAACCTGGCCTTGAACACATGGAGCAGCCACAGCTGCTCTGGGCGCCCTGTGCCAGTGCTCAGCACCCTCACAGGAAGAGCTTCTTCCTTTTATCCAGCCTGAACCTCCCGTGTGTCCGTTTGAACCCATCACCCCTTGTCCTGTCACTGCAGTCCCTGATGAAGAGCCCCTCTCCTGCATCCCTGTAGCCCCCTTCAGCCACTGGAAGCTTCTCTCCAGCTGAGCAGCCCCGATGTCCTCAGCCTGTTCCCATGCAGGGGGTGAGCACACCTAAACAGGGTGTGCTGTTATCCTCCTAAACAGGGATCACAGTCAGGATTTTAGGTCCTGTCACACGAGAGCCAGGGACAGGAGGAGCACCTGGGGGGCGGCCGCTCTGCAGTGCAGATGTGTGCCCTTCTCTGCCCCCAGCTCTGCCACTCTCACCGGCTGCCTGCTGCTTCAGTTACTGCTTTAATTCATGCTGCCCTCATTCCTCTGAGCCCATCTGCTGGAGGGAGGCGAGTCATTTGATAGCACTGGAGATGGTGGCTTGACAAGTGGCTCCCTAACATGCAGCAGCTCTTCCTTTGCGGGTTCTATATGATACCATTCCAGCCTGAGGTCACTGTGAAGGCTTTCTGCCTGGGAGCGAGGGAGGGGAAGGAGCTCCTCAGTGTTGATCCTGGTTGAAGATCTCATCTCAATCTCCCCTCTGGCAGCTCAGGGGGAAGGAGAAGGGTAATACAAGAAAAGAAGGGGAAGAAAGTTGAGGAGAAGGTGGGAGGTTGGATCACAGGGCAAAAACCCTCCCATGAGCTGCTCAGCGGGGAGATAAGGCAGCTTAGGTGCCTGTGGAGCTGTCAGGTGCCCAAGGCAGGTTGGAGCAGTGGTGGGGCTGATGTTCTTCTGCTGTTCTTCTGCCTCTGGTCGGCCCCACAGCCCAGTGGGGATGTGAGAAGCTGAGTCCCATCCGTCCGCTGGTTTGAGCTCTGCTGCTCAGTAAGCAGATCACTCCTGGGCTCCTCTCCTAGCCCCTGTTGTCTTCTCTCCTTAGAGGGGCAGCTTTGGGGGTAGAAAGTCCATTCAGTGCACCAGGGCTGAGCCTGATGCTGGAGCTGCTGCGTGGCCCTGTGCCTGTCTGCAGCACAGGGATGTGCTGGGAATGTACCTTCCTCTTCATCCCAAGGCTGGTGGGGATAGTCCGTCCCCTCTTCTGCCACATGAACACTCAGATTTGTTTTCTTCTCCTTCAAGTAGGTCAGAAGATGCTCACAGTAGCATGTGGGTGTGCTGAGCTCTCCAACCGGGGGTCTGCTCCCTCCTCCCTGCACAACGATGTCTCCCATTTGTCACTGGAAAAGGGAAAAAGAAGGCTCTGAGGAAGCAAGACACAGCCAGGCCGAGGGAGCTGTGGCTGCCCCATCCCTGCAGTGCTCAATCCAGGTTGGACACAGGGGCTCGGAGCACCCTGCTCCAGTGGAAGGGGTCCCTGCCCATGGCAGGGGTAGGAACTGGAGGAGCTTTAAGGTCCCTTCCAACCCAAAGCAGGCTGGGGTTGTATGACAAGGGATGTGCACAGGGCTGAAGCTCTCGGTGGGGTTTGCATCACGGGAATCTGCTGATCCTCCCTTCCCTACTGCCAGCCCCTGGGAGCTGGAGATACACCCGCAGACCCTTGGCATGATGGCCACGTGCCCTGCATCCCAGCCGGTGTCTGCAGCGCTTCAGCCTTGCCAGCTTTCCGAGCGTGACAATTAACTGGTAATGAGACACTGGTGTGGACAGGGAGCAGCTCAGAGCTCGGGCTTGGAGACACCTCCCAGCACAAGCTGGTTCTGCAAGGAGCCTCTGTGTGCTGGGGCCCTGTGGGGTGCTTGGCGTGTTCTCCATCGCTGAAGGTGGACTCAGCACCGCTCCTGCCTCTCCCAGCCATGGACTCGTGGAATCTCAGCCTGGTTTGGGTTGAAAGGGCCTTTAAAGCTCTGCCATTTTCACTCGGTGGCTTCATCATCACAGCGTAAGAGGCAGCTCCACGGAGCCAGCGTGACAATTGACTGTTGGTTCATGTGTATTTCAGCTTCAGTAGATGGGTACTAAATGGGTTTTGTAACTCAGTGCAGAGCCCAAAACCACCTCCCAACGCGCTGCATTGTGGCTGCCCCATCCCTGGCAGTGCTCAGGGCCGGGTTGGACACAGGGCTTGGAGCCCCCTGCTCCAGTGGAAGGGGTCCCTGCCCGGGGCAGGGGTTGGAGCTGGAGGAGATTTAAGGACCCTTCCAACCCAATGAAACTGAGCACGAGTGATCCCAGTGAGCCCTGGCTTTCCTCAGCTGCTTCTTGTACATGTCTCTACTGGACTGTTGTGTTTCCCTCTTCAGCTGGGGGTTAAATGAGTTCCAGCATCTTCTTGCATTACCTTGTGGGCTGTTTTTTTCCACTGGACTTGCTCTTTCCTGCTGCAGGAGCCGGGCAGAGCTCTTGGTGGCTTTGCTCTTCCATAGGGATGTGTTTTGCCAAGCGAGCTTTCCCTGGAGAGGCCGAGGGTGGTGGGGAGGGAGAGGAGGGAGAAGGTTTGCTTTGTCCTCTTACGAGTGCGGGGCTGGGGCATGTTTGAGGTGTTCTAAATAGAGCTAAATAGACTCTATGCTAAATAGACCCAATGCTCTGTTCTAAATAGACTCCTGGCTATGGAAAGAGCAAGCTGTAAAGAGCCTCGCTGGGGGTTGTGTTTGTCTCGGGGTGTTTTGCACGGTGGAGGCTGCAGGATTTAGGGGTAATTCCCCATTTGGAAGGCTATAAAGGCTGAAGAGCAGAATGTAAAAGCCAGGGATGTAAAGTCCCACGGGGAAGCTGCTGTTTGGCAGTAAATGATGTGTTTGGGCAGACCCATACCCGTCGGGTTCGTGTAGGGATCCCCGGTGTGGTGTGGCAGGGGAAGGATGCTCCGATTCCCCGTTTGCTGCAGGTTACCCTGGAGCGTGTGTGCATCGGGAGCGGCTCCGCAGCCCTCCCTCGTCCCTCTCCCACTCCCCGCCGGAGAAGAGAAGCCCTCTTCATCGCCTTTCTTCCCCTGTGTGTACACATACCAGTGCTGCCTCTCCCCACTGCCGCCCTCCTGCTGCCCTGCCTGCTTTAAACAATGGGCCTTTCATTCCCAAAGAGCTTCCACCACGCAGCCCTCCGGTGGGCTCCGGTCGGGATTCTTTGGAAGGAGCAATCGGAAGGAAGAGGGAAGCCCCCGGGGGCTGTGCTCTGGGAAATGAAGCATCAGAAAGAGCTTTGGGAGCAGCCCTTTGGGGGGGGGCGGATCTCATCCCTTGGGATTAGCTCTCTGCTTGCAGCAGGCTGGGTGGGCTGCTCTGGGTGATGCTTTCCACAATGGGAGCCACCACATCGTGGCACAGCACCAGAGCCTATGGATTCGGTGCAGCTCCCCACTCCCTGATCTCAGCTCGGAGCTATGTAGGGCACATGGGAGCTGCCAGCATCCTTTTAATTAACCAGCAATGGGAAGAGAGGGGTTGATTCCTGCCTTCTCCATTGGCACCGTAGCCCTGTTCCCCGCCCCTGCTGTGCTCTGTTGGGGTGCCAGGTAACAGCCCCCTGTTGTGGAGCAGTTCTGAGCCCCGCTGGGCCGTGACGCCCAACGCTATCACCTCGTGCTAATATTTGCTCTCAGAAGCTGCTCTCAAAGCCTCTGGCCCTGCCCTGCTTCAGGGGTTCAGTGTTTCAGGGTGTCCCAGGCCAGCAGGGCACCAGAGACTGAACTGGGTTAATGATTGATTTGCTTGTGTTGCCTTGCGCCGTCCCTTCCCTGCCTCGGTTACGAGAGGCTGCGTCCCCAGCTGGGTGAAGACGCACAAATCCCACATCTTCTCTTGCTGCTCGCTGGAGGAAGTTGTGCACCATCAGTGTGTCCCCCGCCATCCCCCAGCTCACCGAAGCCAGGCTGGACCCCCCCAGCAACGTCCGGATGCTTCCTTCCTCCCCCCTCCTGCAAGCAAAAGGGCTTCCGAGCTTCCTGGTGAACTTAATGCTTCCCTGGGAAAGGCAGCCGCCTACTTGCCAGCCCTGCCAGGCTCCCTGCAGGCAGCAGGGCACGATGTGGCGCTTGGAAGCTTGCCTTCCCGTCACGTTGTGAAGCTCTAGGCTCAACACGCAGCCAGCGAGGGCCAATCCCGGTTCGTGCCTCCACTTGTAGGGGGGAGGCTGCATTACTTTGTCTTCCTGCCTGAGTTGGGAACATGGGGATAGGGATGGAGCTGCTTTGGATGGCACAGTCCCTCCTCCTTCCCTCCTGTGATGAAACCTCCCACTTTAATAAGAGCCAGCAGGCAGAGAACCTCCATCTCATTATTCCTTCACAGCAGGGCACCAGCAGCGTCCTTGGGCCTCAAAAGGAGGATTAAATCAGGCTGAAAGTGGGGGGGTTGTTACCCCCTTCCCATCCCTCTTGCCTGGGGAGGAGGGTGGTTAAGCCTCCCAAATTACTTCAGGGCTCAGCGCCTCAAGGCCAGGTTGAATGGGGCTTGGAGCCCCCTGCTCCAGTGGAAGGGGTCCCTGCCCGTGGCAGGGCTTGGAGCTGCGGGAGCTTTAAGGTCCCTTCAGCCCAAACCATTCCATGGTTACCTAAAAGGTTTTCTCCCCCCACTTTCCTCAAAAGAAACCGGGAGCTGCGATATCCCGGTGGGAGCAGGATTCCAGAGGAAGAAAAGCCCTGATAAAATCAAGCGTTTGATGTTGAAGTAAACAGACCTGCATTGTTCATCCCAGCTGGAGGTTTGACTGCAGACACAGAAATCCTGGCACCCAGCGCTTGGGAGCCAGCACTTGCTTCCTACACCTCTTCTGATCTCTCTGTGGGCAGCTTGACGTCCAGCTGGACCACTTTGGGGCAGGATAAGCTCTCCTCGTGGCTGGTGTGTGCTGCCGGCCCAGGCACTGCCTTGCCACAGCAGCGTGGGGCTGGGAAGGACACGTTGAGGTGGGTTTAGTAGAGCCCATGTCCTCTTTGAGCTTGCGCAGGTGAATGGTGAGGTTCAGGGAGCATCAGGCTTTGCTTGGACCAAGCGGCGTCTCCCCTTAACCCTGGTTTTTAGAGCAGGCCTCAGAGTCACTTCGATGAATGGGTTCAAACCCTTCTGCACATCTCCGTATCCTCCACTTCCAAACAATTCCAACCCCCGTGGCCCAGATCCTGAGCTCCTCCTGCGTTCCCCTCGGGGCGATGGTTCAGGGCTTTGGGAGGCCCCGGCTTTCCCCAGGCTCTGCTCCTGTGCTGGCTGCTCTGAGCAGTGTGTTCCTTCCCTGTTTACTTGCATCTTGCCATGTGTGAAACCAAAGCCTTGGCTCACAATGGAGTCGAGAGACAATTCTGCTGCCTGGGTTTCCCAGCCAGCGCTGGAGCTGGGACTGAAGGAGCTGTTGCAGCTTCTGGTGGGTGAGGCATACCCTGACTCAGCCGTGCTTTGGGAGGGGGGCAGATGCTCGGAGTTGGAATGGGGCAGTGTTAGCAAAGAGCCACATCTTTCTGATGTGTTTTGAGCTGTTTCTGCCACCTCCTTTCTCTTGCAGATGCTGTCTGCACGCTGTCTGTCCCGGAGAGTTACTCCCTGAGCTACAAGGAGCTGTAAGCAGTTAGTACCATGCCTGATCCCTTCTCCCTTGTTCTTTCTTTGCAGCTGGTCAGTGAGAAGGTTGGAGGGGCTGAAGGGACCAAGCTCGACGATGACTTCAAGGAAATGGAAAAGGTGAGTAGGGAACAAGAGGGAGCTTCTAAAATCACCCCGATAGATAACTCCTCTGTGACCCTGAGCTGCTCTTCACTGCTCCTGGGTCTCCTTGCAGAAAGTGGACCTGACCAGCAAGGCAGTTACAGAAGTATTGACCAGAACAATAGAGTACCTCCAGCCAAACCCAGGTGAGTGCCTGCACCTCTCCTGTCCCCTCTGCCACAGGATTCTGGGGAAAGAGGCAGAGAGGGGAGAGAGACACCAACGAGAACCCTTTCACCTTAGACCTGGAGGGGACCTGCTTCCCCTGGGATATCCAGGAATATTGGCATGTCTGGGCTGGGAAGGGCTGCCTGCTGCTGTAGGCATCGCCGCTGGAGCCTGCTGCCCTGCGTGCTTCCAGCCAGCTCCTTCGGAGCACTCTGGGGACTATGGCAGGGCTGGGGAAACTCCTTTGGCCCTCGGTGCTGAGCTCTGAGGAACTATTTTTGCTCTCTTGGAAAAAAGCCGCCTCTTTTCCATCACGAACAATGTCTCTGGGAGCTGCAGGCAGTGGTGCTTCTTGGCTTTGGGTGTAGCTTGAAACCAAAAACCGCTGGCAGCAGCCAGCAGCTTCTGGCAAGCCCAGGGGAGCTGCAAACACGGCCGGGGCTGTTTGTGTGCCAGCTTCCAGGGCCAAGCTGACCATGCTGAACACCATGTCCAAGATCCGCGGGCAGGTGAAGAACCCCGGCTACCCGCAGTCGGAGGGGCTGCTGGGGGAGAGCATGATCCGGTACGGCAAGGAGCTGGGCGAGGACTCCAACTTCGGTGAGTGCCCGATGCGCACGGGAGGGTGGCAGCCTCAGCGGGTCCCCGGGCTGCTGTGTTGGGAAGCTGGGAAGGGCTGTTGGGAGTCACCCAGCAGGACTGGGGGGGCTTAAAAGGGGGCTACAAGGATGCTGGAGAGGGGCTCTTCATCAGGGCCTGGAGCCATAGGACAAGGGGTGATGGGTTCAAACTGAAAGGGGAAGTTCAGGTTGGAGATAAGGAGGAAGTTCTTCCCTGTGAGGGTGCTGAGCGCTGGCACAGGGTGCCCAGAGGAGCTGTGGCTGCCCCATCCCTGCAGTGCTCAAGGCCGGGTTGGACACAGGGGTTGGAGCACTCTTCTCTTTGGAAGGGGTCCCTGCCCGTGGCAGGGGTTGGAGCTGGAGGAGCTTTAAGGGCCCTTCCAACCCAAACCAGGCTGATTCTATGACAGACTTCCACCCGGGGCAGCAGGGAAGGGGTGAGCAGTGCCCTGGATCCCAATCCATGGCATTCTGTGCAGAACCACCTCTTGATACTTTCTTATTAAACACTGAGTGAAGTTTGCATGTAGGAAGAAACGCTGCCTTGCTTCTGGAGTGACTGTCCGTGGGGTGGGAGCGGGACTGAGCGAGCCCGGGGTTATGGTGATTTTCCAGCCAGAGCCCTGCCATAGGGAGGCTGTAGCCAAGAAACCCTTTTGCGTGTGACTTGCAGGGAGGAGGAGGAGGAGGAAGGGAAAGAGATGGAGAAGGGGGAGGAGGGGGTGAAGCCTTTTGGTGACATCAATTTTAATCCACTAAAACATCATCCTGGGCGCGTGACGGTGCGGGTACAGTGCACATCTGTCCCATGGCTTCAGTGCAGGGAGGAGCTTTCTTCCCTCAGGAGAATGGAAAAGCTCTGGCTACTGTGTGGGAATGCCAGAGGACTCTCCAGTATCTCCTGCCCTGCAGGAGCTGGAGCTGGGACGAGGGGGAAGGAAGTTCTTAGCAGAACACACCAAACCTGATTTCCTTTAATAGCCTCTCTTGAAAGCACCACTTAACCTGATACATGCCCACGTTAGGACTGCATCCCTCCCTAGGGCACCTTATCTACAGTGACCACAGTTGAAGGGACTCTTGTGTAGCTCTTTCTCCAGCTGGACAATGGAATGAGGTTTCGTTTACCCTCTCTTTCACTTGGGTACTCTCCTGCGCCAGTGGCATGCTGGAATGGTTGGGTTGCCAGAGCTGCACAGGGATAATTTCATCTAGGAATGGAATTAAGAGCCAAGAGCAAATCAGTGGCATTGTGGCAGGAGCCTTAGGAAACCATGAAATGAAATAGGCTTCGATGAGCAACTTTGAGCTCTGTAATTCAGAAGGGAGAGGGTTGGCTGGGGAGAGGTTGGTGTCAGGATGGGGAAAGGGCTGTGGGTTTGCTGCCAGCACTGGGGAAACCTGAAAAGTTGGTCAGAGCACTCAGGGCTTCACAGTGTCCCAACAAAAGGATGGATCGCACCCAGCATTGGCCAAGGATCAGGGCAAGGTTAAAGCTCTGCATGGCCAATTGGCAGCTCAGCGACTCCCTGAGCTAAAAGGGAGCTTGAAAATGCTGCTTTGGAAAGTATTTATGCCTTTTCCTTCTCCCAGGTCCTCGGTAGGGATTGTTGCTGCTTTCCAGAGTTACAAGTGAGGCATATTAGTGAAGTGTCTTGTGGGGAGTTGGCACCAGCAGGCGGTTGCCTGCTCTCAGGCCCCTTGCTCTGTGCCAGGCTCAGAGGTTTGCTCCAGAGAGGAATGGGGGGCACTGGATGGGGGACAGAATGGCTCTGCATGCAGCCAGCGCCCACTGGGCCCTCTTTAACTGGCTCGTCCCCTCTCCCTTCCTCTTCCTCTTCCTCCTCCCTTCCTCTCCCCACTGGCAGGCGATGCGCTGCTGGATGCTGGTGAATCCATGAAGCGCTTGGCTGAGGTGAAGGACTCGCTGGATATTGAAGTCAAACAGAATTTTATTGATCCCCTCCAGAACCTGTGTGACAAAGACCTGAAGGAGATCCAGGTAGCGCCGCCTCGGGTCGTCTCCTCCTCAGCTCTCGTTTCTGGCCTCTTCGGGCTGTTAGTGCAGCTGACGCTATCTCTGTCATGGGGCGAGCCAAGGACTCGCACAAGCAGCAGGTTCCAGGCACCATGTGTGCTTTCTCTCTCCACACTCACCAGTATTCCTCCCTGTTCAGCACTGCTGGTGCTGAGCAGCTCCTGAGGCTGGATTTGAATGGTTCTTCATTCACTGTGTTTTATGGAGGGTACATCCATACATCCTTCATTCTCTGTGTTTTATGGAGGGTACATCCCAATGTGTGTTCTGGCCTTGCTGAATTTGGTTCTTTGTGCTGGGAGCTCCCGGCCCTGTTGCCTTTGGGCTGCCTGGCATTATCCTTCGCAGTGTTCTTTGCAGCTCTTGGCTCTATTCTGTCAGTAGCCTGGATGCTGTAACATAACTTCCAAGCTAGGAGCAAGCTTCCCTGTGGGTCTCTTATGCAGCATCTCAAGAAGGTGTCTCACTGGGGAGACGTGGAGCTGCCGTGTGCTACCACAGAGCCAAGTCCGTGCAAAGCACAGCCAGGCTTTGCAGTAGGGTTCATCCCAACCTGTACATCACCAGGCAGCTCTCTCAAGTGAATTTTCACCCAGTGCTGCCCCAGATAAGAGAACTGCCAGCTCCTGTTGCAGGACTTCTCTCTGTACTCCGGTTCTGCAGAATTGAAGCAGCCCTGCCCTGAGCACGCAGGGGATGCAGTGCCCAGAGCCTGCCCCCCAATCCCTCATCTCCAGGCGTCCCCACAGCTCCTGGGGAGCTGCAGAGGGGTGCATGGGGAGCACACCCTGCTCTGGACTCCTCCTGCTCTCACTGGCAGGGGGTGAAATCATCTCGATTTGTGGAGGGCTGTTCCTTAGGGCAAAGCCCCTTCTGCTGCAGCAGTAAATCCTCTGCCAGGCTGGGCTGGGACCCCTCCTCCCCGCCTTGCAGCTCTCCCGGAGCCTCTCCACACTGAACAAAGGTGGGAGCCGCAGAAGCTGTGCTCCGAGGTCACGGTTCTAAAAGGCATGAGCTTGGTCTGTAACCAGAGCTGCCTGCCCAGCAGCAGAGCTCGGCTGCTCCCAGCCTCTGCCTTTGTCTTCTTTGCCTTTACTGTTCATCACCACCTTCTTCCCAGCACCATCTCAAGAAGCTCGAAGGCAGACGCTTGGACTTCGACTACAAGAAGAAGCGACAGGGCAAAATCCCTGATGAGGAGCTTCGGCAGGCCATGGAGAAGTTTGAAGAGTCCAAGGAAGTAGCAGAGACCAGTATGCACAACCTCCTTGAAACTGATGTGAGTGCACGGGGGCAGCTGCATGAGCCTGTGTACACGGGGGTGGGATCTCTCAAGGGACACCCAAGTTAAAGGGACGCTCATTTCCACTCTCATTCGTGCAGGTGTGGGTTTGCTCTCTGAGAAGCCAGATCTGAGTGACACATGGCTTCTCTGGCCTCTTGTCCCTTTGGAAGCCACTCTTCCTGGTCCAGCTCTTGGCCTGGGGAGAGGCTTTGGCTTGTGTCTTCTCAGAGTACTGGTGGGAGTGGGGTTGGGCAGGTAAAGCAGGTTACCTGAGGAGGATTTGAGGCCAGAGAGCGACAGGAGGTGCCCAGGCTGAGGCTTGGCCATGCCTGAGCTCTGCTGTGTGAAATCACAGCCCTCTCCTCCTGTCCCCGGGGAGCTCAGTGACGTCCCAGCCCCCACGTGCAGTGCAGGAGCCTCGTGTCACCAGAGCCACTCACGCTGCTGTGGTTCCTCAGATCGAGCAGGTGAGCCAGCTCTCAGCCCTGGTGGATGCTCAGCTGGATTATCACCGCCAGGCAGTGCAGATCCTGGACGAGCTCGCCGAGAAGCTCAAGCGCAGGTGAGTGCCGGAGGCACCAAAGCCCTGTCTGTGAGTACCTGACCCTCCCTCTGAATCATGGGACCTGAAAGCTCCTCCAGCTCCAGCCCCCGCCACGGGCAGGGACCCCTTCCACAGAGCAGAGTGCTCCAAGCCCCTGTGTCCAACCTGGCCTTGAGCACTGCAGGGATGGGGCAGCCACAGCTTCTCTGG